>JARQZK010000172.1:0-92500 GCA_030704885.1 Cynegetis impunctata | reverse complement strand
GTGTAAAAGTTATAATCAGTTTACTGAAAGAAAAAATTTAATTATCTCAAAAACTTATAGATATTTTTGATATTTAAATGAAGATACAAGAAGAGGAGGATATTTTCTAGAAGAAAGTCTCCTGGAACTGTAGAATTAATATTTATAATTTTCCCAGAGGGAAAAAATACGGCCGAAAGCGGGTAATCTGGCTTGCGAAAGTAACACACAACACTATAACAATAAACATTATTTAACTATATTGAATAATAAATTGAGTAATGAAAAATTTCAGGTTCTTAATGGATAGGTGAATGAACAATAATCCAGCGAAAAAACATTTTTTTCGCAATTTTTCAATTAGTTATGCAATAGTTTTTTGCTGCTTTAACAAGAATATTGCAAGTGTGATAACTGTTAAACTATAGATCTGATATTTTATCCTTTCTTGGAGCTAGTTTCGAAAGACTGCAGAATAGATCCCCGTTAAAAAAAATTTAACAATTTAATTTTTTATGTTTTTACAACAATTTACTTTTAGTTGCAAAATTAAACACTTTAATTGATCATAAGTTTTTTTTCTTGATTCTCTTGAACATTGAAAAAAACCATTTCCATGTAGCTTCCGATAATAAAAAACGGATCATTAAAATTATAAAGAAAATTTCATTTTAATGTTGCAAAACTACGTAAATTGTTAATAAACAACTGAAAAATTGAAAATTTTCAACGAGGATTTACTCTGAATCCTTATAATAATAGCTCCAAGAATGAAAAAAATCTCAGATCTATAGTGAATAGTTATCAAACTCACAATTTTCATGCTCAAGTGCCAAAAAATTTTTAATAAACTATTGCATAACTAATTGAAAAATCGCTATTATCGCCGGAATATTGCTCATCCTACGATTTAGTAACTGTCTGAATTTTTCCATTCCTTAATTGGCGTGACTTGCCCAAACCAAATAACCCGTTTTCTGCCGTATTTTTACCTATCTGAGAAAATTGTAAATATTGATCCCACAAATCCGGAAGTCGAGTCATTCTTTTGGAAAATTTCCTCTGTTTTTCGAATCTTTCTTCAGATTTCAAGAATCTTAATCAATTTTTGAAATATTGGAAAAAACCAAACTCCCTTTTTTCAGTATATTGTTTATAACTTTCACAATTTTCGCGAGGGAATTTTTATTTTTCTCAGAAAACATCTACATGTCATTCCGAATTGAGTGACGCTTTGCTCTTATTTTTTCGAGACTGCTGAAAAAAGTTGAACAAAAAAGCACTCGTTGACTAGACTAAATATATTAGAAAGATTTTCGGTATTTTTCAAGCATGATTTATACGAAATTGACAAAGCAGCTGATAAATTCATCAAAACTGATGAGCGTTATCAAAAATTTCTTACAGCCACACCTGCTGTTATCGTTAGTTGAAAGTGTGGAAGAAATATTTAATTCGTAGAGGCGATGTTAAGCCTAAAATTTCAATAAGAGAGCTGGATGATTACCTAGAAATTTTTTTTTGAATATCATGTTGCTCAGAATATTAGCTACGCCGCCGGAAGTTTGAAGCGAAAAAAAATCGATTCAAAGGAGCACGATAAAAGAAATGGACTTGCAATGACCCTTCTGAATGTATGAAATTCATTGCAGATAAAAAACTCATGTTTGTCCATTTTTTTGTTATTGAAAGGTTTGGCTGCTCTGGCAATTCATCATGATATTGGAATCACAGCTGAAGAAGTTATAAATGGATTTTCAAAAAACGCCAAAATCTAAATTTTCTGCTCTTATTTTTCCAAGAATATTTTCAATGATGTATAAATCCATTTAAATAAAATTCAATTTTTTCCAATTCAAATAATTTGAATTTTTTGCAAATTAATTTAATTTTTCTGCTTTTTTGTACTAACTACATGAAAGATTGTTTTTATGAATAAAAATAGAACTTTAGAAGAAAAACTTTTGCATATCCCCCCCCATCGCAAAAAGCTATCTACGCCACTGTATATATATATATATATATATATATATATATATATATATATATATATATATATATATATATATATGTATATGTATATGTATATGTATATGTATATGTATATGTATATGTATATGTATATGTATATGTATATGTATATGTATATGTATATGTATATGTATATGTATATGTATATGTATATGTATATGTATATGTATATGTATATGTATATGTATATGTATATGTATATGTATATGTATATGTATATGTATATGTATATGTATATGTATATGTATATGTATATGTATATGTATATGTATATGTATATATGTATATGTATATGTATATGTATATGTATATGTATATGTATATGTATATGTATATGTATATGTATATGTATATGTATATGTATATGTATATGTATATGTATATGTATATGTATATGTAATGTATATTTATATGTATATGTATATGTATATGTTTATGTATTTTTATATGTATATGTATATGTATATGTATATGTATATGTATATGTATATGTATATGTATATGTATATGTATATGTATATGTATATGTATATGTATATGTATATGTATATGTATATGTATATGTATATGTATATGTATATGTATATGTATATGTATATGTATATGTATATGTATATGTATATGTATATGTATATGTATATGTATATGTATATGTATATGTATATGTATATGTATATGTATATGTATATGTATATGTATATGTATATGTATATGTATATGTATATGTATATGTATTTTTATATGTATATGTATATTTATATGTATATATATATATATTTATATATATATATATATATATATATATATATATATATATATATATATATATATATGAATATATATATGAATATATATATATATATATATATATATATATATATATATATATATATATAAATATATATATATTATATATGTATATAGATATATATATATTTATATATATATAGGTATATATATATATATATATATATATATATACATATATATATATATATATATATATATATATATATATTATATATATAATATATATATATATATATATATATATATATTCATTTGGATTGGTTTTGTATCTGTATATTATAGATTGTTGGGATTTTTCGTGGTATAACAGATATTAAATGACTAATCAATATGGATTTAATTTACTCGACGTTTCGGCTCTATTTTTGGAGCCTTTTACAAGAGTTTCATCAAGAGTCTGTAAGATAAAATATAATTTGAAACTAGTTCACAATACAAAGGTTGATATTAAAAATGTACCTCACTACGGATCGTTTTGTTTTCTTTTCTTTGGCTGTGGTAAGTTCCAGCTCGTGTGAACGACTGGTTTATGAATCCGAAACAGGTGTCGAGTCATAATCGTTTCACGTGTCTTCGCGTTATGCGCCTCTTATAATATTTGAGAATACACGGTGCTCAAATTATTCACGTCTGAACGGTTATTGATCACATTTTGTAGATTTTTCTGGATATGTATCATTTCTAAAATTTCTCTTTTCTTTGTGTTGGTTTCTGTTGCCAAAATTCTGGTTTTGTCGTAGTTGAAACTATGTCCGTCTGTTTGTTTGTGTTTATTCAGAGCCGTGATCTGTGTTTTTGAATATTCATGCGTTTTAATTCTTTCTTTTAAGTGTTGCATTGTTTGACCTATATATGTCATATTACAGTTGTTACATAGGATTTCGTATACTGTGTGTGTCTTGTCCATTAGAGGTGTTTTGCTTTTGAGTTTTGTGTAAATTTGTTTTACCTGGTTTTGTGGTTTGTAGGCTATTTTTATTTCATATGGTTTTAGTATGTGACTTATTCTTTGTGATAATGAGGGTATGTATGGCAGTGTTGTGTATTTGGATGTTTTGTTGTTTTCATGTTTGGTGTTTGTTTGTTCAGTGTTGTATAACTCATAAGTTTTCTTTTTTGTTATTTGGTTTATCATCAATTGAGGATAACCATTTTTCTGTAGTAGTGTATTTGTCTGTTTTAATGTTTGTGGTCTAAGAATGGGTGATGTCAGTTTCAGGCTTCGGTCGATATAATTTGTTATGATGGCTATTTTTTGTGAAATGGGATGGTTTGATTTATAGTGTATGAGTCTGTCGGTGGATATGGGTTTCCTATACAATTTAGTGAGGATCTTATTTCCGTGTTTAATTAAAGTCATGTCCATAAAATTAAGTTGGTTGTCTTTCTCTTGTTCCATTGTGAATTTAAGTTTTGGGTGGATGTTGTTGAATTTATTGTGTATTTGTTGTATCTGGTCCTCAGACCTCAGACCAACTTAATAATTTTATGGACATGACTTTAATTAAACACGGGAATAAGATCCTCACTAAATTGTATAGGAAACCCATATCCACCGACAGACTCATACACTATAAATCAAACCATCCCATTTCACAAAAAATAGCCATCATAACAAATTATATCGACCGAAGCCTGAAACTGACATCACCCATTCTTAGACCACAAACATTAAAACAGACAAATACACTACTACAGAAAAATGGTTATCCTCAATTGATGATAAACCAAATAACAAAAAAGAAAACTTATGAGTTATACAACACTGAACAAACAAACACCAAACATGAAAACAACAAAACATCCAAATACACAACACTGCCATACATACCCTCATTATCACAAAGAATAAGTCACATACTAAAACCATATGAAATAAAAATAGCCTACAAACCACAAAACCAGGTAAAACAAATTTACACAAAACTCAAAAGCAAAACACCTCTAATGGACAAGACACACACAGTATACGAAATCCTATGTAACAACTGTAATATGACATATATAGGTCAAACAATGCAACACTTAAAAGAAAGAATTAAAACGCATGAATATTCAGAAACACAGATCACGGCTCTGAATAAACACAAACAAACAGACGGACATAGTTTCAACTACGACAAAACCAGAATTTTGGCAACAGAAACCAACACAAAGAAAAGAGAAATTTTAGAAATGATACATATCCAGAAAAATCTACAAAATGTGATCAATAACCGTTCAGACGTGAATAAGTTGAGCACCGTGCATTCTCACACATTATAATAGTCGCATAAAGAGAAGACACGTGAAACGATATGACTCGACACCTGTTTTCGGATTCATAAACCAGTCGTTTCACACGAGCTGGAAACTTAACACAGACAAAAAAAAGAAAACAAATCGAGTCGTAGAGATGTACATATTTAATATCAACCTTTGTATTGTGAACGAGTTTCAAATTATATTTTATCTTACAGACTCTTGATGAAACTCTTGTAAAAGGCTCCAAAAATAGAGCCGAAACGTCGAGTAAATTAAATCCATATTGATTAGTCATTTAATATCTGTTATACCACGAAAAATCCCAACAATATATATATATATATATATATATATATATATATATATATATATATATATATATATATATTTATATATATATATATATATATATATATATATATATATATATATATATATATATATATATATATATATAAATATATATATATATATATATATATATATATATATATTTTTATATATAAATATATATATATATATATATATAAAAATATATATATATATATATATATATAAATATATATATATATATATATATATATATATATATATATATGTATAAACATGTAATTCAATACAAATTTAATTCAACCAAACCAATAAATATATTCGTATATATCTGCTTTGAAATGGAACCATCTTGGAGAAAAAAATCAAAATCCATTTTATCAGCGAACGAGAAGGGTGTTTGTACGATAGAATGTAGAACATAAATACATTAACATTAATAGTGTCGTCATCTGAATCTAGGAATGAAATATCTGTATTTTCAAATCTCGATACTGACAGGTTTCACTCTAGATGTGAAGATAGTGACTGTTAGTAATCTGATTGATTTATCGACTAGCCAAATTTGCATATTCCCTCGCGGAATGTGAAATGAAAAAACTTCGATTTATGATTTTTTTCCGTTGATATAGCTTTTCAATGATTTGATAAAATATGAAAGAGATACTACGTTTTCGGAATTTAAAAAAATAAACAGAGTGACAGGTTCATAGAATTAATTTCAGTTTCGTCCTTCTTCATACACATTTTAATCAAATACAATAATTTCAGTACCTATGTGGCTTATCAGGATTATATTCTCATTGAAAACTTCATTAGATACATGTATATATATATATATATATATATATATATATATATATTGCTTAATTGAATTACGAATCGTTGAATTTTTATTAATTTATATTTAAGGATATTCGATTCCGTGATGGTGATTATTGTTTTATTTTTATTTATTTTAATTTTGTAGAAGCCCTGATGAAGCAATAAAATAGTTGCGAAAGCTTGGCAAAGACATAAGAGTATCTCTTATTAAACAATAATCACCATCACGGAATCGAATACCCTTAAATATAAATTAATATATATATATATATATATATATATATATATATATATATATATATATATATATATATATATATATATATATATATATATATATATATATATATATATATATATATATATATATATATATATATATATATATATATATATATATATATATATGTATATATATATATATATATATATATATATACAAGAAGTTTTTTCTTTGGAAGTTACAGGTTTCATTTGAATAATAATTTAACTCAATTCGTTTTCTAAACTTTTCGTAGCTGAACTTCCTTCACTAGTGTGTTATGGAGTTTTAGAACTTAGTCTCGTGATTTTCACCCTGTCGGCCTTTTGTGTCCGAAACGTTTATAAAATATTATTTAAGGAAAAGTTTGTTGAATTATCAATCAAACAAAACCTGTTACTTCCACAGAAATAAATTCTCATATCTATAATTGAAACAGGTAACCAAAATAACAAAGTAAATATATATATATATATATATATATATATATATATATATATATATATATATATATATATTAGTATGTATTAGTATGTATTAACTGTGTATATATTTGTGGCTCATTATGTAAACGCATACAATTATGGAAACTCAAATATGTTGAAAATGTATTATTTTTTCACTTATTATTTACTATTATTATTCTATGTATATAATAAAAAAAATTTAATTTTTTATTCAGATATGTCGCAGTTTCATTGCTAAGCACCTTGACTTCCAAGCTTTCACGTGTTAGCAGTTAACTTAGTCGATACTTGATTTTTATGAGATTTCGATAGATATTCAAATATTTCGGAATAATATTGAAATTTCTTGAAATATAATATAAATTTCTCGTAAATTTTCATTTGAAAATGGGAAATGTCATCATTCTTGTTTTAAGTTGTTTTGATATTCTCGAAGTTTTATAGATTACTATATTATCAGAATGGCCATCTTATAATTCATCCACAATAAATTTCCGCATTTTATTATAATATGTATACTTATATGTTATTTGACATATTTATACTGGACCAAGAGGATGTGGTTCTATTTCAGATAAATCGATGTATATTTGAATCTATTCTTTTAGTCGTATTCTAGGTTAAAGTATCCTATATATTCACTTCCAGGCCCTTTAAGCTTTCATAAAATATACCATGTGCTCATTTGTGTCCTTTCAATCGAGCGAATTCCTTCGGATTTTCAGTGATTCGAACTGAGAAGTGTCCTGAACGAATTGGTCAGTTGATTTTCCTTTACATCAAAAATGGTGAAAATACTCTATATCAGAGTTTCCCAAACTGTGAACTGCGATGCTCCGGGGCGCTGTAATCACTTCACAGGGACGTCGGACACATTTGGCATAACTCAACAAAAAATATAAAAACAACCTACAAATATTGGAATTTTAAGAGGTCTACTTTAACTTGATCCTAAAATTAGCTCGTGATCGCAGAATATTCTTGCAAGTTGTCAAGCCTTCTAGATCGTATGGTATGATCGGGCTAGACATGTCGATGTGCCTTTCGCGATAGATCTTAAATATTCTGGAAGATCTTTCGAAAAGCTGATAAGCAAAAGCTGAATTTCCTCAAACTCTCTTCAGGAGAGAAGAGTCACCTTTTAAAATCAACGAACAAAATATCAGTTTTCATGATAAGCTCAAGTTATGGAAAAGAGATTGTCTTAGATTCTTTTTCAATATTTGAAGTCAAATGCACTTAATCTTTCTCAAGATATGAGAACCATATTCGCCTACAAGGCATATATCACAACTCATTATTTGGTTTGAGAAATACTAAAGAAATGAAAATTTTGATAGATTTACACGGATTCAGGATGCATACAACACTAGTGCTCCATCTAAATTTACATCTGCTAAAGAAGAGACTCTTATCGAGTTATCTGACGACAAAAGTTTGAAAGCCAAATTGGACTGCATGGGGTTGACAGAATCGAAAATTTCACTGAAATCGAAAATTCGATTTTAGTGAAATATGAAGAGATTAAAAAAACCATCGCACACTGATAGCGTCATACATAGTACTTCCCTACATCCATTTCAACACAAAATGGCAGCTTTCAATAGTATGGTACATCGTTTAGTAAATATTCCACTTTCAAACGCCAATTTCAACATCGAGAAAAATATAATTAAACAAATTACCGTAAATAATAATTATGATCCCATAATAATAGACAATATGATAGATAAAAAGTTGTTCAAAAATTCGATTAACCTGGTGTACCCCCTTACTAAAAATAATATCAAACATAACAGCCTCACTTTCATCGGAAATTCAAGTAAAAAACTTAAATCTCTCTTATCTAATCACAACATTAACATTGCTTATCGTACCGGTAATAATTTAGGAAATCATATAAAAAATAATAAATCCAAAGTTCATAAAGATAATAAATCAGGAGTTTATAAAATTAATTATGGTGATTGTGATAAGTTTTACATTGGTAGAACTTTCAGAAGTTTTCAAACTAGAATTTCAGAACACAAACGTAGCTTTGTTAATCAGAAGTCGGATTAACTTAATGCAAACCATTTAATCCAAGAAAATCATACATTCAATTTAGATTTTAAAATATTAAATACTGAAAGTAAGGGAATCAAACTTAATTTTTTAGAATCATTACAGATGAATAAATACAAGCATTCCGGTTTCCTATTGAATAGCCAAATCGATCATACTTCAAGCACTCTTCTTAATCTTTTCAAAATTACCGAACTACCTGACTAGTAGTGCAGAATTGGTTTTTCCTATTCTAATAATTATTTGTAACCGTCTTTCTATTTACCCCTTCTACACAATTTGTCATTTCTTGTTTTCGATATAACAGAGAATCATAGTTAGTTTGCCATTAGCATCTGAAGAAGGTGAAGTTCCACCGAAACGTGCGTCATGCGTTATTTCTTTTAATAAATGTGTAAATTGTTATCATTAACCATTGTTTTAATATGAAGAGATTAAGTCCAGTAGTTTGGATTTTCGGCAGTTGCTGTAATAAAAAGCAAGTACATAGTGAAGATCAACTTGAGAAGGCACATGAGAGTGGCCTGTTCATCAGTTCAATTCCACGTTCTGAGCGAATACGCAACGATTTGAAGCCTCATCCATCACATTAATTATTAATTTGTTTCATATTATCAAAGTGAAAATAAAAATATGAAATGATGAAAATATATAAATTTTAGTTTCTTCAATACCTATCTCTCACGATTAGTCCTACTTCTACCTATTTATATCAGGGTAGGGCACCTTGAAATCATTTATATCAGAAAAGGGCGTCGCGACTCGAAAAAGTTTGGGAACCCCTGCTCTACATTACTTTGAAGAATAAGAAATCAAATCACTGAGCAGACTGCTGATTTTTATCAATGTATCGGGCGCTTCTTTTAAACATTTCTTTCAATTTACCTATTTTCAGGGGAATGAAATTAGACTAGATGAAACGGAACTTTTGGATCATTATTCTGTTCCTTTTCTTCCTGAATATTCGCGGTTCGTATACTTCGTTTAGTAGAGTTTACTTTGTCGAAAATACGATTCTCAACAAAGCCGTACCTTCCAAAATACCAGAACAGAAGCAGTAGCAGGAATAATATAGCTAACCGTATCTTCGAAGATTTTAACAGGGTTCTAACCTTCAATTTCATTATACATTTGAATTATTCTTGCTTGGGTTGTATTGTTATCTATTTGTCTAGTTTTAGCAATAACAGAACTCTTGAATTGGAAAACTGACAGTTAACATTTCGCCGCAAATTTCGTGAATTTCTCAAAACTCATTCATGAATTTTATAAAAATTGATGAGTCAAGAAACAGACAACTAATGTTTCATTGACTTTGCGGCTGTGTCCTTCGGTCACTATTTACGTGCTATGCAGACCAGTAATAGTGGTCAGGTAATATTAGATGGTAATAGAAACCACAGAAACCCTAACCCACATAATGTATAAAATAGGTTCATAATTATTTGATTTTAGGAATACATTTTTGGAAAATTGAAAAATCGAGAAAAGAAAAACTTCCAATGCTTCATGATATTTCTCAAGGCTTTGGCCTTCTTTAATTGCTAATTACGCAATGATTAATTTTAATTTAGTCGAAATTAATTGTAATTTCTTTTCAGGGACAAATCCTTGAATCAAATAATTAATAACCTTTGTTGTACAATACGTGGTCAACGGTTTCTGTGGTTTCCCTCACCATCTGATATCAGCAGACCTGACTGCTGATATTGGACTGAATAGCAGGTAATTAGATGACCACAGGCGCAAAAATTTAATGAGACATATTTATTAAATTAAATCTTTCAAAAGTTTTTGGAAATTCAGGAATTTTATGGCGAAACGTTACTTGCTTAATTGAGTCAATTTTCAAACTCCATAGTACATATATATATATATATATATATATATAGATATATATATATATATATATATATATATATATATATATACATATATATATATATATTATATAAGTATATATATACACATATATATATATATATATATATAATCTCTTGAAAATTATTAGCAATAACAGGCTTGTTGAAATCTTAAAAAAACCCGATTTTATTAAAAAGTTGACGTTTCGCCACGACAATTCGTGGCTTTATCAAAAAAAAAAAAGAGTTTTGATAAAGCAACGAATGTCGTGGCGAAACGTCAACTTTTCAATAAAATCGAGTTTTTTAAGATTCAACAAGCCTGTTATTGCTAATAATTTTCAAGAGATTAGAAATAGTTCACAGGCAACAACAACTCGAATAAATAATTATATATATATATATATATATTATATATATATATATATATATATATATATAAATATATTATATAGAATATATATATATATATATATATATATATATATATATATATATATATTATATATATATAATATATATATATATATATATATATATATATATATATATATATGTATATATAGAAATTTCAGCTCGTCTTGAGTGATGAAACTTGGGTTTTATATGAGGTATTCATAATCGCAGTATTTTAAAGTTGAAATGATTTCGCATTTATTACCATAGACGTTCCGTTTGTTATTTTCAACATTTTAATTGAATAGTTCATAGAAAACTAGATTAACAACGTACTCTTGTTTCGAACGGCTATGGCGAATCTATCTTTTGATATGCAATAATCACAAAATCGAAAATGTCATAATTATATGGAATATGGCTTTGGCAATCAAATACAATGAGAATTTGGAAGCTTATATAAAATTATGATAATTGAATAATAACTTTCAAAAAACATAAGTAACAAAAATTTTATTTTTTTTCTACAGTGATTGTAAAATCTTCTTGAAGATTTTTGCATTATTTCTGAAACCCTTACAGGCAACTTAAGTTCTTTCATCAATCTGAATATATTGATTGATAATAGACTAGATACTTTAAGTACCTATCCCCAGATGTAAGTATCACAATGATCTTGGTGGCCAAGCAACTGAACCACCTCTTCCGATCCACTGTTTTCCGTGAGTAGAATTTTAGTGAGATAGTCTATATAAATATTAAAACAAAGGCGTGAACAGCAGAGTACCTTCTCTAAGGTCATATTTTTCGCGCAAAGTGTATCACGTAGAGATGCGAGTCGAACGGAATAAATTGAAGTTGGAGAACCACGTTTTGATGACAAACCGAAATGAAAAATAGAAAATGACTAATTTCATTCAAAATAATAATAAATGCACATAGTGTATCGCGTACTGACAGCGAAGCAGGTCGAGATGCGAGAACTTATTCGACGTAGCTGATTTTTAAAAACCACGAAAATACAAGAAATATTTACTTAAAAAAGGCAGCGATTTGAATAATTGGATACCAAGTAGGGCTTTACTGAGTTGATCCTTACCTCAAACCTAACTTAACCTCAAACCTACCTGACCTAACCTAACCTTATCTCTTACCTAACCGAAAACATTGAAATATTCAAGAATATATATATATATATATATATATATATATATATATATATATATATATATATATATATATATATATATATATATATATATATATATATATATATTATTTTATAGTAAAAAAATATTAATATTGAAAAAAAAATATTTATATATATAAAAATAAAAAAATATATATATATATATATAAATATATATATATATATATATATATATATATATATATATATATATATATATATATATATATATATATATATATATATATATATATATATATATATATATATATATGTATATATATATATATATATATAGAGGGTTTTTCCTAACTGAATGTCAAAATTTATGGGGGTGATTTTTGGGCCCATTTTAAGAAAAAAACTTCATATGAACATATGTCCTAAACGTCTTATCCTTTGAGATACAGGGTGGTAAAGTTTTCAAAAATAAATCATATGTGTTTAATATCTACAATACCACTTCAGATATTTTGATGAAATTTGTCACACATGTACTATGAATCAAGAGGGATTTTTTAATGTATCATTTTTTTTTTTAATTTCCACCAGTGGCGTTCGTATGTAATTTGACCTGCCTATTTTGGTAGACATTGATGGCCACAGATTTTTCCTGAAATAAAAATTATTTTTGAAATTCCCATTCATTTCTTACCAAAGTAAATTAATTGATTTTTTTCAATCCGATGCATGGTTTTCGCCTGAAAAAATAAGTTTCTCTGCATGATCATAACAATATCGTTAATACCTACATATATATGACAATATCACCATGCAGAGGCATACGTAGATTTCAATTTTTTAGATGAAACCCGTGTGTCGGACTAAAAACATTCGAGAGATCAAATTTACTCATAATTGAATACAGATTTCATTTTTTTTTCAAGAAAAGTCAGTGGCGTGTTACTGACTAGATACTAATAATAAATGATTCATTTTTGAAAACTTCACCACCCTGTATCTAAAAAGGTAGGTGAGACGTTTAGGACATATGTTCATATGAAGTTTCTCTCTTAAAATGGGCCCAAAAATTACCCCCATAAATATTGACATTCAATTAGGAAACACCCGGTATATATACTTATAAATTTTCAACAGTTTCAATTTTTATCATTACAAAAAGCAGCTATTTCAACATCGAATTTTCGATAAAAAGTCATGACCATTGTTGCAGTTTTCTTTTTGGATTAATTTGATTAAAAAATTAACAATTATCCAGCAAAATTTACAACAAGATGCAATGCCAATATCGATGCAATTTATCCGAGACACTAACATAAAACTGAATCGCAAAGATCTGTGTCCTACTTTAGTTTCCAAAATCCATTCATTAAAAAGATTGAATGTGCTGATAAGTCCATTATAAGTTTATATTTTATGATAATTATCAATAAAATGTTTATTATCATAAATAAAATACAAATTAATTACAATTTTATTACGATTTCCTCATTTATATATTTTTTATATCATTACTGTCAAACGTTGTTAATTTATCTAATTGTAGGAGCTATTCAATACATAATAAGAATATAGCCAAAGAAACTTCGTTTCAATTATGTGTCCCACAACACCTCTCGTCATTGTTATCGTTCCCTTTCAAACGATCAATAAGTTGAACAGGTTATAGAAATAATTTCCATAAACTTCTATATAAACATTTGTCCTAAACTTATACTGATATCTCTTCTCTTTTATGACATGTTGGTTGTCATCAATAGAACATTACCGTTGAGCATTATTTATTTTCTTCTCAAGAGTAGCTCTGGAAAACATGATTCTCGTCTAAAAAATTATGATTTTTGGCTGAGCCATCCTAGAAAATATTCATTCATACATATAGCTAAAGCGTAATGTAGAAAAAGTCAGCTTGTGGGGCAATTTATACCGAAAATTCTACAGTGGGAGTGTTAAAGATTCAAATGGAATTTCCACTATCTTAGCAGGAAATATGTGGTAAACATTTATTTATGGAAAAATTCTCAGTCAAAACTGAAAACTAACTGTTTATCTAAAATATGTTCGTACGTCCTTATATATACTACAAACTTAATTGCTGAAATACATTTCACTACTTAATTGATTGCGGTTTCAGTTAGGTCGAACCTAATTAATCCTCTATTGTTTACAAATGCTGCGACTTAATTTATTCGTTAATTGAGGTCTATGTCTATCCAATTCAGATAGATTAGTTCAAATTTTCAGTAGGTATATCTCTATTCAGCCATCCTACCAAATTAACATATTTGGTCACCACAGTATTTGTTTAATTAGATAGCGTAAATAGTAAAATAACATTACAAGGAAATTGAGTACCATTTGTTGATTTGAATGTTTCCTTTCATCTGAATAACAGAACTTATCTCTATTTTATTGAAATGATCTGCGTTGATTTTATGAAATTTTCAGAATTAATACACACCCTGTATGTAACAATTTATATATCACATAAAGTTAACAATTCTTCAATAATTTGAAATTATCAGACAATACTCCAAGGGAGCTGGTTATATGCAATCCGCGTCGAGACATCTGCATTCACAATGCCACAGGGAATTATAGAAAATGTCAACTAACCCCGACTCAAAATCTGCATACAGCTGTTTCGATTTTATTAGATCTCTTCATTGCAACATACTCAACTCGGAGGGAATTGACTTATTTCTTTTTGTTCCCCAATACAAACGGCTGAACTACTATGTGGATAACAACCCATAGCGCCCTCCGCCAAAGATATTAAGAACCAAAAATTTACTGTTCAGACCAAAAATGCAGAATCCCATCGTGGCAATAAATACTTCCTGGCATGAAAATGACTCTATAACAGTGGCGTATGGGATTCCAGAGATATCTTAGTGCTTAAAAACTCTGGACATACTCACGAGAGAGCGCTCTGTAAAAACTTGTAGAGATATTCGCAATATTCAACAATCAATGCATGTAAAATATATTTGTTGACCATAGTCAATTTTATATATCACATAAAGCTTAAAAAGGCAATTTATTCAAGAATTTTGCTTGTGCACTCTATGTGACATGAAATTAACAATAGTCAACAAGTTTATTTTTCATGAATTGATTATATAATAATTTAATCAATAATACTCCAAATATATTCATAGGACTGTAGATTTCAAAACATTCATCAAAGGAATTGAAAATGTTCATTTATGTGTTTTATAGTAAAAGTACATTGCTTTAGTATGAAGAATAGTTAAATTTGAAGTCATGTACTTTAAATGACAAAGAAATTATATATTTGATTTATAGGTACTAAAAACATCCAATCTCATCTTGGAATATAGATATTTTATAAAATTTGTTCACTCAATATTTGGCGCAAGGTAATTAGAATTGAGGTTGGAAGTCGTGTATAATTGTAAACTAGCATTCGCTAAATTTGCAAGAAGTACTCTCATAACTGAATCTGCAACTTGCTATGGCACAGCGTTTTCTTGTCATAAAAAGCTCATTCACTTAGATATATATTTCATCAGAAAATATTAACCAACAGTTTTATTCGAATATTGATAAATTAAAATCTAGCAGAACTTAAAGAGATCCATTCGTATAATAAACATGAATGATATTAGTTTAGTGATTAAAAATATTATGATAGATGAGGAGCAGACTTGCAAATTGCATTTTGTCCATTTTTACAATTTTTCTGGGGAAGCAAAAAACGGTCACAAAGTAACTTATCTTCAGCCAAAAAAACGCTAGGTATATTTTAGTCATAAATTGTGAAAATCTTCAGCTCCAACTTTCGTACAAGAAAGTCAAAACGCGATCTATATTGTCAGAATTATAATAAACTAAGAAAACTATAGTATTTTTATAAAATTTTATTATTAAAATATTAATTTGAAACAAAATTTGTATATCAATACCAAGAACATAACTTAAAAATTATTTCATTTTTCAAAAATCACTTTCTACACGAAGATCTTGTCGTCAGTAGCCACACACTCACATGATTCTGTATTCATCTCTTGCTCTTTATTAAAATCTACTTTATGATCGTTTGCCACAACTTTTTAAGCAAAGATTTCAGTGTCCAATGTTTTTGGACAAAATGTATTTTGAATGTACAGTACGATTGGACTTAATTCAGTTTGTTTGTCTAGGTAGTTTATACTATTCAAATACACAGGGATTTACTGCACTTTGACGGTCCATATGCTTATAAAATAGGTAGAGTTCAACCCAAAGAATGCAGCGCTACCTTTACCTCAAATATAGAAAAAATTAACAAAATTCAATCTGCTCCTCAGATAATGTACTAGATTACAAGCCTAATGGCCGTTCGGAACCTGCGTTAAACTGTAGGTTCAGCTAATTGACAAAACAGGTATAAATCTAACAAGAAAACAAATAATTGAAAAAAAAACAACAACGAGGAACAAGCTGAATTGATTATATCTCTTCTTTCTAGGTCTCCAAAGGGAGATTGATGTTCAACAAATTGTAGCGACACTTGGAAAATTGTCACAAAAACAACATAAACGTGCGTTTCTCACTTTGGAGTTCTGCTTTTTTATGAATTTACTACACATACGTTTTTTCTATGTTTCCACACGAAAGCTAGTAAACCTTCACCAAACCTCTTTAATTTAGGCCCTCCTCTTAAAAGGCTTTAGGACAAAGCGAAGTAACCACTGAACTAATGATTTCTAATCGAACTCAATATATTATAAATCGAAATTCAGGATCCATCGATTTACATTGCGTCATTATTATCCCCTTTGGAAATCCACGAACTGCGTATATATATATATATATATATATATATATATATATATATATATATATATATATATATATATATATATATATATATATATATATATATATATATATGTATATATATATATATACGTAATATATATATATATATATATATATATATTATATATATATATATATATATGTATATATATATATATATACGTATATATATATATATATATATATATATATATATATATATATATATATATATATATATATATATATATATATATATTCTCATCATCACAATACCTTAGCCAAGTAGGAGTAGGACAAACTTGGAAATTTATTTATTCATTTATTTGCACACACAAAAAATGAGAAACAAAATAAACGTTAAATAAGTGTTTACGTCCGTTATATGTATATGAGAGATTGACATCTCGAAAAATAATGTACAGTAAGACAAATACAGTGCATTTGAGGGAGCTTTTCTGTTATGAAAATGTGTAATAATTAATTTTCATTATGCATCAATGTTCTTCAATAGGCACTGTGCGCATGTAAAGAAGTGCGCTGATCAAAAGAGATTATTCATTATTCATTGATAACACGTTCGACCGTGACAATCTACATACTTTTTCACAATTGCAATTTTCCAAGTCATTTTTGCATTTTCGCTGAATCGATTTAAGTGCTACTGGTGGAGACCAGTAACACTTAACTCGAAGTTCTCCAAGCAGAAGGGGATCCCCTTGGAACGACGATCGAAGAGAATAAGGTATGTGTCAAAAAAAAGTTTTGATGCATATTTCGTTTATGTTAGCAGCAATTTTCATTCCAAAATACAGTCCACTTTTCCCTTACCAAATGCGCTAACACTAATTATTATCGGACTAAGCAGGAACACAACTTTTGACTTCCCCTCTCCAGAAGTGGTCCAAACAGTTTCTCATATTTTATTGTTTGTTTTTTGATGGTCAACCAGCCCTGCTTTGGAATTTTCTTGGTACTGCGGTGTTCAGAAAGAATTTTAAGAAGTATATTGTAGCTCTGCAATTGGATTTTTTGTAATGGTTGTTTTTTGCAACTTTGGCGTGTTTTGGTTGTGACTGCTATTAATGAATGAAGTCTCATTATTAGTATAATGGGGTCTTTGGGTTCTTTTTTTTTAAACGTAGTTTGGATTCAGTTACTACTGTTTAGATGTAGCTTATATTCAGTTAGATTGGTATTCAATAGTATAGTGGCTATCTTGTATAATTTAATTTTTCTCTAGATCTTTGTATCGTACCGAAAGACAACTTAGAGATCTTAAAAATAATATTGTTATTATTATATTGAGACAGCAATTGTCGTGAAGCAGCATAATCTTTTGAGTCAACTGTTTTAGGAAGTAATTTAATGTATGACATTATTCAATATTTAAATTAATTCATCATATTCAATTAACAAGAATTTCCTACCAAATCAAAATATCTCACTACATGCAGAAGTTTATGGTACACGAACGCCTAATCACCATTGATCACTATCCAATCCACTATTTGTTGTAGGTCAAAGTATCCGTAGTTTAACCTTCAAAAAGTTGTTGCCAAATCAATTTTTGTTCGAGTTTTATCTCAGAAATATATTATGCCGAACCGTCATTTCTATAGCAGTTAGAAGTAGGTATAGCCTATCGATAATTAGAGAGTACTTAATTTTTCAATATTCTATAAAACTGTTTCAAATCGAGAATTTTTCGATATGTTGAGAGTACTTCATTTTTCAATATTCTATAAAACTGTTTTAAATGGAGAAATTTTCTGTATCAATTTTAATGAGTTTCATTTGCCACTTAAATTGTTAATACTGATAGTAAATTCTGAGTATGACTTTCTTCTTTATATAGTTAATAGTCATTTTACGATGAATTTCTTCGTGTCTATTGCTTTTTCCCCTCAAAATTCCATCGAGATTTTATGTTTCACCAAAAATGGTTCATTTTACTCATACAGTTTTAATATAACCACAAATATCACAGCTTCTCATCGATAGAAACATGAGATCATCACTTGTTTCATTATTGGCTAAGTAAATAATGAAAAATCTGCCTAACTCAAATGAATTAGAACATTAAAGTTCTGTTAAAATATATGGGTATCAAGTGCGTAAAGTGGATTTTCTACACAAGCTTGGAGTTTACGAAAGAAGCGAAGCGGATGTAGCAACCAACCGAGTGTAAAATAATCACTACACTATACTTTTTGTATGACCTCTAAAAAGTTGAGAATATGTTGCCATTTCGTTTTCTTGGGGCGTACTCTTTGTTTTTTCTATTTGTAAATGTACGAATTTTATATATTCACCTTTTTTTTATTATGTGTAACGCTGAAGGAACTAAACGTGGAGTAGCTACTCTAAAATGTTGATGATTTGAAGTTCTTTCCCAATTCTGCCAATAACGTTAAACACTGAATTCTCAGACGAAATAAAGTTCTACTCGTTGGCCATTTGGTAGATTTTTTATACGTATTTAAATGAATTTAAAGCGATTTTGTGGTAGGTACATGCACAACAGATCACCAAAACAAGAGAAAAATATTGAGTTTGACGTTTTGCGTAATGAAACAAACGATAATGATTGAGTTTGACGTTTTACGTCATTCATCTTAAGAGAATTATCGAGTTTGATGTTTTTCGTCATTAAACAAACAAAACTTTTTTTAAGTGTTTTTTTGTTTGCGTGAAAATGAGTAAAACATCTCTAAATAAATCCAATGAGGATAGCATGTTACTTCAGCTACAAATATTTAGAATCAATCTGCAGTCATTTTTATCAAACTTTACAAACGGGAATAAAAAAAGATTCATATAATAAAAGATAATATCGCACCGAAGTTTTTCAAATTCCAGCAATCAACAAAGCGATAACAGTATATCTGTAACAAAGACAAAGTAATCTAAATAATTCGTTTTTACTAATGCATATGGTGCATGGGTGAGCAGGAAGTAGACCATGAATATAGCGTTCATTACCTACCTGTCTGCCTATCTTATCGCCAACTCTCTTACAGAACATTCATGTTCTATTCCATGAATACCAACTAAATATTATATGAATTAGGTGGAACGGCTGACCACCTCATGATTATAATCAAAATAGAAATTTAACCATACCGCAATGGTAATTTGAAAATGCTTGCGTGTTTTGAGTGATGTTATTAAGCTTGAACTTAAAAATATAACGCACACCAGTAAAATTTTTCATTATTATTGGTTATGTACAGTATTGACCATTTTCATATGACGTCACGCGCTTTCGGCCATTTTGCCTGGAGGACAAACAAACCATTGTTATGCAAACAGTTTTGCTGAACTGTCATTTAAGTTTCATAACTTTTTGAGTTGTTTGTCGAATTTAAAGTTTTTTTCTGATTATTTCATTATTGTTGGAGTTTATTAGAGAAAATGCCATCGTTTTGTGCCGTGGTTAATTGTGGTATGAGAGGAAACCGAGACAAAGTGAGATTTTATAGAATCCCTGCTGTCCTCAAGAATGCTGGTGATTATTCAAATGCTGTATCACGAGAAAGGCAAGAGAGATGGATTAAAGCATTGAAAAGGGGACCTTTTAGTGAAAATCAATTGAAATATGCACTAGTCTGTTCTAAACATTTTATAACAGGTAAGTTTACTTGAATAAGTGAAAAAAGATGAACTCTTTATTTGAAATATTTTTCAGGGACTCCTGCAGAGTTATTGGATAAAGACAACCCTGACTGGATTCCAACCCAAAATATGGGGTACACAATATTGCCAATCCTGTTGGTAAAACTCAAGTCAGCAGGTTCAAACGTTCGGTTAAACGAAAAAAGCAAGTAGAGCAGGTACCTAGTGATTTTGCTGTAATTGTTATATGACAGCAAATTAGGACCCTCATGAAAGTATATTTATTTTTTCTGGAGGAACAATATGAAGATATAGACATATATAGATATAGACAGGCCACATTGCCAGCTTTGAGGTACACGCTTCTTCATCCTTAGACTGAGAGCTGGTGTGAAGGAGAAAAACAATTGCTGCTATATGACTGCACACTTCTCCTAAGCCTTCCATACAAGTGCAATGTCCACTGGAAATGCTACCGTCAGTTAGGATAATAACCCATGAATTCAGAAGCTTTTCCTTAAGACGTTGTGAATGTTTCACCTGAAATATAAAGTTTACTTTCAGTTATAACAATTAAGAACACTGATTAGTATGAGAATAAACCTAATGAATATCATTAAAATACATCTTACCTTGCCAATAACTACAAAAGCTGTTTCGTTCACTCTTTTCCCATAAATTTCTTGGACTAGTCCTGCTTCATACAATTTGAAACCTTGCAAGCTTTTATATGCTTTCATTTGCTGTCCAGTATAAAAACTGTGGGTGAGGATAAAATAATTAACCATATCGATGATGGATATTACTGGAATTGATGAAAATGATATCAAATCTTGAGAGCTGGACTCCAAGAGATAGGGGTCTATATCATTAATAATTTTGATTTTCTGATCGTAGCGGCTCTTAATATCGGCAGGAAGTGATTGATAATAAGTACTTCTTTCCATTTTCAATATAAATTTATGATTCAAAGATTTTTAATACTTTTACTTTCAATAAACGTAAGCAAACAACTCAGAACACTGATAGTCGTAAATGGTTTGTTTGTCCTCCAGCCAAAATAGCGGACCTGTCAAAATCACGTGTTTGAAAATGATCAATATAGAGCCTTTCTTCAATCTAAATGCCTAACGCAAGGGCTAGTGTATATTACTTGATCAGCCAGATTTCGGCTTTGAAAAATAGTAATCTACCGATTTATATACATCAAATTATTTCATTTTAATGTACTGTGAACTAACTAACTATTCCGAGTGTAGTGAATAAATACATAAAAATTCCATAAGATATTACAGCGAGAAGTAATAAAATTCTGAATTTATGAAGCCGATATTTGATGTAAATCGATAAACTAATTGGAAAAATGGTTAAATAACAATTTCAAGTAATTTCGATGAGATTTTTAAATATAGATTATTAGATATAGATTATTAGAGCTTGATTTGAGTTTATTATACTTTTTTTTTGAGAGGAAAAAAAGAGAATAATCAATTTTAAATAAATATTAAAATTCTTCGCAAGCTAAATGCAAACTGATTACATTTATCAAATACATTCAATAACAATTGAATTGAATACGTCATTACTACGTGATAATTCAACATAATGAACAAAAACGAAACTTGAATTATTGAATGCTAAAGATATCACTTCAAAATTTGAAAGTTCAGGAGTTTACAAGTTGATTTGTCCTGTATGTAAAGAAGTGTATATAGGTTAGACCGGTCGATCGTTCAAAACAAGATTCAAATAACACCAACAAACTTTTTTGAAAAATAAAACAAATTCAACGTTTTCAAATCATTGCCGTCAAAACAACCAATCGTTTTCACCATTAGATAACCAAATTATCCACAATTTACCGAAGGGGACTAAATTAAATTACTTAGAATCATTGGAAATTTTCAAACTCAATCATAATGCAACAGTCGATATCTTGCTGAACGACCAGATTGGCTTGAAATATTCTCCTATATTTAGTGTATTCTAACAATAATGATTTTCTAAGAACATTTTATTGTACAAATTTGGAAAACCCATTTCGATTAGCCCTTCTGGAAATATGTTGCTATTGTCTATTCAGGTACCTATAACTTTTCCCTACACGTAAGCGTCAAATTTATATTACCTATTTATTTACTTCTTAACTCAATCTGCCCGATGGTCTAGTGACCGAAATTGTAATCGCAGTTTTATATTTTCTAATTATTTTTGTGACAATAAACGTAGTAAATGAATGGATTTTTTTCATGGGTAGAAAGGGTGAATACAATGATATATACAAATAATTAGTTAGGTAGAGAATTCCAGAGAACTGTTTCCGTGATTTTGAAAAAATTATTTAAGTTATGAAAACCACACATTTAGTTCAGAATTTGAAATATTAAATAAAACTAAATTTCCTAGAATAACTACCTGACTAGCAGTTCAGTATGGAATACTCTTATATTTATTTATTAATATTAACCACTGTATTTACGCTTTCAACGTAATTTTTTATTTTTGCACTATTGCACTTGCACTAAGATCCGAAGAAGGTATAGTCCTACCGAAACGTACGTCATGCGCTATTATTTTTAGTATAGTACGTGGGAATTGTCACTTAACCATTGTTTCAATATAATAAATTACTGTTTACTCAAGTCGAGTATCATTCAACTTTGAAATTGTCCCAAAATTTACGAATAAATTTTATTCACAACCGGCTAACACTATTAAATACACAAGTTACAAGCGTGTTCAAGGCATTAAAATATTATACAATAAGAAGTATGAAATGAACTTTGTGGACTTCTCATATATCAGTTCCTAACTTCAAAAAAGACTATACATAATGCGGGTTAGGTACCTTTCAAAATGAGATATATAGGTAATTAGAAAAAGATAATTTTTTCATATATGTATTTGAACACCACATCCATAAGTATGTGTATATATATATATATATATATATATATATATATATATATATATATATATATAGTGGCGCCGACTTCTAAGGGCCTGAGACGGCCCCAGCTCCCTTAAAAATTTAGTTTTTCTGGTGGGGCTCCGCCCCCCAATAATTTAAGAAAATTATTAGTGCTTAGTAAAATCACAAAATTATGTTGGCATTTTTCATTTTAATCATTTACTAATTTAGAGCAATATTAAAAATTTTTATGAAATAGAGAATTAAATACATACAGAATGTTAGATTTTCAGTCTCGAAATATTAGTACTAGTTTGGTACTGTATTACTATATTACTAGAGTAGACTGTATTTATTCATTCTCAAATACTCACATATTTTATTATTCATATTTTATAATACCCAAATATTTTTAAAATATTAAGTAACTTGGAAATATTGTTTTTATTTAATGAACCCTGAGACTTATCCAAAGTATGCTTAAATTAGCTATTTCACTTATTAATCAAAGTGCTATTACTGTGCGACAGCAATATCTAATGTTTTATTCTTTTGATGATAGTTTAGGATTTACTTAAATATAATTTCAGTCTTTTCAAAACGATATATTCACTGCTCTGTAATAGTCTAAAAGTATAATTATTAGGTACTCTATATTAAATCAGCTTTTTACGAAAATACCATGCGTGTTTCGTTTTTCAAAGCCAAAAAATGTGTCAGGCTTGTCAAGTTTCTAATGTAGATCATATGACTCTAAAATGCTTCAAAAAAAAACTTTGAAACTGAAAAATATTCCCCGGTATGGCCCGCCCAATATCTCTGCGGCGCCCTATATATATATATATATATATAGTATAATATAATAAACAAAAAAATTCATTTTCAGAATAAGAAAACATATATTTCTATAAATTACAAATATTATAAACGTTATTTCAGCTGCAGATAACTTTAATATAACAGAAAAAAATCATTCATTAGATGCAAAACATAAAATAGAAATTCTAGGGCATTTAAGAAATTTACATATTTCGTTACCATATTTTGATTGTATAGCAGTTTACACAAAGAAATTCAATATTTTGTTATTAAAACCTTCCTAGGAAATCAAAGGAGACAAATTTATGTGTAATATTTTTTTTACATATATATATATATATATATATATATATATATATATATATATATATATATATATATATATATAGGTATATATATATATATATATATATATATATATATATAGGTATATATATATATATATATATATATATATATATATATATATATAAATAAAAATTTTAGAAGTGTTATATATCCGACAAAATTTATTTTGTCGGATATATATATATATATATATATATATATATATATATATATAATATATATATATATATATATATATATATATATATATATATATATATATATATATATATATATATGTATATATATATATATATATATATATAAATATATATATATATATATATATATATATATATATATATCTAATATATAAAACTCTAGTGTCACGGTGTTAGAAGTTTAAGTCCTCCGAAACGGCTCCACCGATTCTCATGAAATTTTGTGTGCATATCGGGTAGGTCTGAGAATCGGCCAACATCTATTTTTCATCCCCGTAAATGTTGAGGGTGGTCCACCCCTCAATTTTAATGTTTTATTTTTCAGACAAAGTTTTTTGTTCTATTTTTTTTATGATACAGCATTCAAAAATGCATACAACCCTAAATTTTCACCCCTTTACTAGCAATCCCTATTCTCATTTGTTGATTATAAACTTGAATTTTTTTGGCAAGGTTTTCATTTTCATTTTGTCATGACTTTTAATTTTATCCACAGATCCACAATAGGGTTGCAAGATGGCAATCGAAAATAATAATAGTCAGTCTGAGAATAGGTCGTAACATATTTTTCATGCCCCCTAAGTGATTAGGGTAAACATTTTTATAAATTGTTTGGACAAAATTTTTTTTTTTTAATTTTTTTATGATGCATTAAAAAATACATACAACTCTAAATTTTCAACCTTCTATCAACAACTCATATTTTTGAATAGCCATTTCAATAATTTAAACAAAGTTTGCCGGGTCAGATATATTGATAGATAGATATAATGATAGATAGATTGTTAAATAGATAGATAGATAGAAATATAGATAACTATCTAGATAGATAGTTAGAAAGATAGAGATACATCGGCAGATAGAATCATAGATAGATAGATAGATAAAAATAATTTATATGGCAGAAAAACGTTTGCCGGGTCAGCTGGTATATATATATATATATATATATATATATATATATATATACATATATATATATATATATATATATATATATATATATATATATATATATATATATATATATATATATATATATATATATATATATAATATATATATATATATATATATATATATATATATATATATATAAAATATATATATATATATATATATATATATATATATATATATATATATATATATATATATATATATATATATATATATATATATATATATATATATATATATATATATATAATTAATATATTGTTTTAACAATGAATTTGAATCCTACCTTGAATCAGAAGAACCGCAACTAATCCAAACATTCTTGGAACTCTATAAAACACAGTCATAATATTACTCCAGAAACTTTGAACAAGTTATCAATTCTTCAAAAAACACCCATTGCACTCACACAATAAACTTGCCAGATATTCAACAAAATATCTTTCTCTTTCAAAAAAGCCAATAAAAATTCAAGACAGTTTTTTCGCCATTTCGTGTTCAGAAAACGCACATCAACTCGGAAATCTAATTATCCGCGACGCGGTTAACTGCGATCCAACGACTGGAAACGGGCTGCCTCCTGCTGGTTGACGACGCCAACGTCGCGCTGTGTACTGGATCTTTGTGGCGACGAGACGCAGTCATCCATCGGGTGCCGGTGGAGTTCTGTAACGTTCAATCTTTTTGGGGTGTTCGGCGGAACATTTTTGTATTAACCCAATAACGCCCGGGTAATTTTTTTTTGTTATTTTTTTAGAAATTTTATCACACAACTTGTTATATGCGAAATAACACGATATTTAAAAAAATTAGAATTTTTAGTTACCTCCAAGTATGTTTTTTTTGACGTCTGATAAATCATACGATGGGAAAGAACAGCCATGCACAGTCTCAATATTAACTTTATTTGAAATGTTAAAAACAAGAACAACGTTATAGAAAGGATAGTTTTTTATATAAAAAACTCGAATTCCAACATAATTATGACTGATGATATGTTTATGAATGGTACATTCTGAAGCAACGGTCAGGATGCAGCCCAACATTGCATTTTGCATTTGCATTTGCATTGTGCATTTTTCAAATGCACCACAACGTCTTTGTGTGGGATTGCTATCTACAAAATGATCTGTGCGGTCATACCTCAGTTCTTGTAAAACGTTTCTTGGAATTTTTGGCTTGGGTCCTCCTAGCTGTGAGGGAGCAGTAAGAATTGAAAGAGTGATTCGTCTTATAAAGTCCAACAGACCCACTTTAGTATGCGAGTATCTATAAAGCATCCACAAATTCACAAGTGCAACATTGATGCAAAATCTAATAAAAGGCCTGTACCATTTTCGAGACCTTATGCGTATGCGATACAGGCCTCTCATTTCATCAAACATTCTTGACTCTCTGTTCCACCGTTCATATCTGAAAAGTGTGGCAAGATGTATATCATCTTCTTCATCTGTATCATCGTTTTGGTTTTTCTGATCTATAACAACCTCATTTTTTTCATTGGTTTTAGAAACGGAAACTTCTTCTATTGGTTGCTTTAAAATTCCTTTACCAATATCTCGAAGGCTGCATACTTCTTTACCATCACTTGGAGCATCATCTATGTCGCTATCAGCTTCATCTTTAGGAGAAAAGTGAACAAATTGTAGTTCGTTACAATTTTCTATATTGTCATAATCTTCGTCATCAGAACTCAGTTCTTCTAGTTCTAAATAGTTCAATAGCTCCTTCGCGTCGCGAGGATCTTCGGGATTATAACGTTATTTTTTAAAAATAACAAAACATTCTCTTCAAAACCCAACGTATGATATTTCATACACAATTTTGAAATGAGAAAAAAATTACAAATCTCATAAGAAAATTATTATTTCGAAATTGGGACATAACGACAAAAGTATTAGGAAGCATAATTTGTTTAAAAGTTACATTCCGTAAAATCAATTTTATGAGGTTAATAATCAGTAACGGCATTTTTGCAAGGAAATCAAGTACACTCAAAAATACACTCAAAAACACTTGTCAATATTTACTAAATAAGCGAAGAAGGTGAACCAAACCTATTATTTTTCTATAGCAACATCTTTTCTTAATTCACTTTGATAAAATCCGTGACGCCAAACCGTATATTAACAGTTCTACATAACATCAACCAGTGTATCGACTTGCGTATGATAATTCATACGGTGAGCTTTATTGGGTTAACCAAGAAAAGCATTCTGTTTTTCAAATTGCCTTTTTAGTCGTATTTTCCCCGAAAATATTAGATTATTGCACTATATCGAAAATCGACGGGAATGGTTTTTAAATACGTTTTGAATTTTTTTGATGATAAGTTGTAGTAGTACCTAGTAGTAATAAACTTTATTAAAACTACGTTTCAAAGGGCTAACGACCTAGGTCTTCCTGCCCATGTACAGTTGTATTTTACATTATATAATAAATTATTTTTTCCGCAAACGTCAAAAAATGACAAATTTTTTAACCTCAGTTCTCAATGTTGAAGTTTGATTTCACAGGCGTTATTTTATTTTTACTTTTTTGTCCGGCCGTGAGCGTACAAAAAAGTACTTTTTTGTACGCTCACGACAATATCAAGAACGTTGGGCGGCGTACACTTGGGTTTCGAATCCGACATAATGTAGTCTGTAAGAAAAATTTTATATTTTTTGTCGTATCATTGAAGATTAAGACATTTTTATACTGAATCTTTATTAATAATTATCAACATCATAAACGCATCAAAACCTACATAAAACCTTAGTTACTCATAATAGATTAGTTACCATAATATAATACGTTAGTTACGAAAGCATAATACGTTAGATACCAAATAATATTAGATCTAGTTTTGATGAACATATACAACAATATTTTGACAGTTTTCAATCTTGATGGATACACCTTTGCCGTTAGCGTCTACTTGTCCTCTAAAACATCATCTTCCGTGTAGTGGTCATCTTCGCTAATTCATTGGTTCGTTAGGCTCCTCCAATTCCAATTAAAAAAGCAACTTTCATCATCAAAAACTCCTCATCTGGGACAAAAAACAAAAATTCGTTGACTTGTTCTCTTGTAAATACTTTTGACTTTTTTGCTGTATATCCAACATTTTTCTTCTTGATGAAACGTATTAAAGCGCCGTATTTATCGATTTCCACACATTCCTTAAGTTCTAACATGGAATATTTCGGCCATAAGGATGAAGCAGAGTATTTCTCAGAGAGTTTTGCGAAATACGCCAGCAACACCGTTTCTTCTGCACCTTGAATATGTTCTTTGTTTCGCCACTCACTAAACTGCCGATATTATTTTTTATAATGGATTTTAGAATTATCCGGAAGCAAGTCCAACCTTATAGTGTTGGCTGCAGCTAATATATCGTCAGGAATATAAAAATCTTACATGATTTTAATGACTTTTTGAAATGCCGAAATGAAATGACATAAAATCTTGTTGCTTTTATTTTCGCATCGCCGTTGTCAATGATACGATAAAGCTTTGAATGTAACTCGATTATTAGCGATTTAAAACCGTCTCGGACATTGCTAGGTGACGAGGCGACAGCCGAGCTATGTCCTCGACTATTATAAATCGCATAATAATCTCGTTATATTAATAGCTATTAATGCAACAAGTCATTTCTTAATACTCGGGTACTTACCAAAAACGCACAGTTCTATAATGCGTAGATAAGTGACAATAATTTTGTTGAATTGTCAAATTTGTGTTACCTTGACATCTACAAAATCAATAAGCAAAGTAATCTAGTTTCACGTTCCTTCACATCTAATCCTTTTTAAAAATATCATCTTATTTCTATCGTTTAAACACCGTTTGCGGAAAAAATCGCATGTTTTATACGGAGAAAAGCGGTGCTCGACTAAAATTGTCGACAAACATTTAGTCTCGCCACAAAAAGTATCACTTTTACTCAAGCGCAAGTCCAGGCCCTACTTTTGGGGGGGGAACTTTTATATATTCAAAAGCCAAAAGGTACTGGTATTTTGGGCAATGGTAAATCGAGTAGCTCCCAATCAGAACAATTATGTGGGGCCCAGGCCATTTGGGGGAGGGGGCGTTCCTCCAGTTCCCCCCTCTGGATCCGCGCCTGCTTTACTCCTAATAAAACAATTTACCATAGCAGGTGTCACCAAATGGCGGACCGCGGTCCGCATCCAGACCGCCGACCCATTTTGTGTGGACCGCAAGAACATAGCAACTTGCACTACAGAGTACGTAATTTAATAAAAATTATTTCCCGCATTGACGGACGCCGCGACGACCACGTGTTGTGCGGACTGCAATGGCCATTTTATTTCTTAAAACGGACCCCGAGCGAAACTAATTGATGACCCCTGTACTATAGTCTGAGCGTGTAATATAAGAGTTAGTTTTTCAAGTATGTGTTTATAGTAGGATCAGCAAGTATTCAAATAATGGTTGCTCTGGTGTTTTCCTTTTGGGTACTTGAAGGTGGGACATGTTATGTATTTGATGATAAGTATTTATTTCGAAACAGGTCAAATTATACAAATACAGGAAAAATATACAAATATTAGGCTAATGAATATGAGAGCAAAAAAGTAGGTTCGAACAATCTACATAATCAATCAACTTTATTTCAAAACAATAAGCAAAAGATTAATATGTTCATCCTCAAATACCAAATAGTTTCCCAGAACTTTAATCTGAAAGAGACCACCATATATTAAGAATTAAGGTTTAAATTTACCTATATACTTATCAAGACGCTCGCATCAGTTACGATGACGTTTGTTGTCAGAATTTATGATTTTTCATGTAACTCGTTTAAAAAATAAAATTATGTGTTGATTTGTTTGAAAATGTGAATTATCTTCTAAACCATCAACTTTTGGAAAAAAACATAGAAAATAGAAAAGATGAACAATAACATGTTCTATTATATGACTAAGTAATAAAATAAATAGAGTGCCATTTGAAAAAATCAAGATATGGCCTTTCAAAGTGTACCAAAATCAATGTGTCACAGCAAGGTTATGTCACAATTAATAGTATATTATTTCATAAGGAGGAGAAGTGTCACTTTTCATGGCGAGCTTGAACTTACCCGCCGAACACAGTGAGGCGGGTAATTGAAAGCGAGCCATGGAAAGTCACTTCTACTCCGAATGAAATATGTTTATTTTATTTTCAAACGTTTTAAAATTCATAAAAATCTGAATATCCATTTTTGGATTGGTTCACATTTACTCACATAATTCTGTCCACTTACGATCGATATGAATTATGCAACATTTGCCTAGTTACGGTTGCCACGCAAAATTGATTCTGACAGATATAAAGTAAAATAATTGATAGTTATAATTCGCAACCTGGTGAGAAGTGGTTGAAAATGAAAATGACGTTTGAATTGGAGAATTTTTTGTTCATGGTTACCAATTCATCTTTTGCATAGTAATAGTATAAATCTCAACGAAGGACAAATTCAAATATGTGTAAAAATATATAGGGTGCCCTTTAAAAAAAGTATCTTAAAATTTGCCCAGTAAAAATGGTACAAATATGGTAAAATAATTTTACAAACTGCACCTCCCGTTTGCAGTACCGTTTAGTTCGTTCCGATATCATCAACGGTGTAGGTGCAATCAAGGTTTCTCATATCAATGACTCACCCTGTATATATATATATATATATATATATATATATATATATATATATATATATATATATATATATATATATATATATATATATATATATATATATATATATATATATATATATATATACATATTTGTGTATTAATAACTCGAAAACCGTTCAGTTTTGGTTTAGGAAATTATGGAAATTTCATTCGGAATTACATAAGACATTCAAAAATTGAAAATTAAAAATACAGGGTGTCCTATTTGAAACAATAAAGTTGATATTTCTTCCGGTCACGGAATTTTGTTCAAAATAATTTGGAAAATAGATTTCGTCGTTTATTACTGAAGGAAAACGCTGCGTAATCAATTATGCCGTATGTTGACTAACTACAGAGTATTATCTACAACTGAAATGGCAAGTACTAATCGATTTATTCCGCTTTCCGAATTTTTATATGACATTGCCATCCTTGACAAAGATGAAGAACATTCTAATATTTCATTTGTCAATTCCTGCAGGCCTGAATGAGAAACGAGCTTTCCATTGCAAAATAAATGGCCTGATTATGTCACTCAAATTTTGCAGTATTATGAATTAAAAATAGCAGAAGTTCTCCTGGCGTATTCTATATACATAAATTCAATTGCTAGCAAATTAGTTTTGTGTGCTGCAACAATGCAAATTAGCTATAAAAAGTTCGTTTAGGGCTACATTATTGAAATGGAAGCAATTAGAACGGGATTTGAGAAAAGGCGGTCTCATTTATGACCACATACAACAGCAAACTGATAAAACTGACTGTTGGATTTTTTTGCTTAAATCTCATCAAAATGTATCCTCTACTGAATAAGCATTATTTTCAATTAATTCAGGTTCTTTATATTAATGTACCTATATTTAAGGATTTTTTAAAGCAATATAGAACAATGTTATGCCACCATTTCCTATATAAATTTTAAAAAATTCATGTCACGCTTTGTAAATTCTACATATAATGTTGAGAATCTTGTGTGACAGTGACAACCAGATTGTAAAGCAATAAATCTTGAAAATTTTTCGTATTATTTCTGAAGACACGCTACATATCGTCAAGGGTAACATTTTTTGCCTTTATTTAGCAACAAAAAAACGGAAATTTAAAAAATATATATGTTTTGTACGTTATCTACTAAAACATCTGCCCCGGGCGGCAACTTCCTTAGTTACGCCACTGGGTAGCCCATATAATATTTTTGGAGTTTAATTAACTCTGTCATTCATTTATTATTCGCGTTTTAATGCCTTTTTTTGGTGACTTGTTTTGTTTTTGTCGTACTTTCCCCGAAAATAATAGACTATGCAGCAGAGCCGTAGCAAAGGGGGCGCCAGAGGGGCCTGAGCCCCCTCTGGAATTATTCAAGCCCCCTCTAGAAAAGATACCAGGATTATTACAAACCAAAAATCTTTATATCTGCGTTGAAACATAAAACTAGCCTAGTTACAAACAAATCTACACAGAACATCATTACATCATCATCATCTTTGTCTCTGTAGTTGAAGTTGTGGATTGTTTCAACTATTGATACATATCGGAATTAAATTTTGCATAAATAGCTTTGCTAGGCTCAAATTATTTACAGCAAATCTCTTTCATTGCAAAGTGAGATCTAATAGACACAACTGAATTTAACATTTTTAGTATCATTTTGTTTCGAATTTTTTTTAACAATATTCAGCAACGAAAATATCCTCTCCACGAATGCATTGGATGACGGAAGCTTAGAAAGGCTGCATTTTTTAAATCTATAACCTTCCTTCCAGTGCCGGATTAAGCCAGCGCGGAGCCTGTAGCAAATTCGGCCAAGAGGCCCGTGGTTTGCTTTAGGTTCTCAAATTTATGGTTTTAAACTCAGATTAGGGGATAAAACCGAAAATGTATGTGAGTGGCAACCCGGAGCGGCTATGTAGGAACACATATATTTATGTGCGTGTAATGATACCAGTTCTTGAAATAAACTCCCTATATTATTTATCACTTTTATAAAATTGGTTAGCTTTTTTTTAACTTTGGTAGTAAAATAGTTCAAACGTATATTATTTTAAATATTTATCAGGCACAATCAAAGTTACATACGAACAATCAAATTCAAATTTATATTCATGTAAGTAAATGACATCCATGATACTTGTGAAAGATCTATTTGAGCCAATTACAGATATGTGTTTAGGGTTGAGGCATGAGAACTAACAAGAAACTTTGGCCACTGTTTTTCATTTGCCAGGGTGTAACAATTGTTGGTGTTACAATAATATGGTGGAATGTAAACTGATGCAACTGAAATACAATGCTACACTAACAATGTGAATCAAACATACAACCTTAGCAACCTTATTCTGCACTAGTTTTTAATATTGCCATTTAGTATTCAAATGTCGAGAACTAGTTCCTAATGTCGCTATATAATGCAATCGTACTTTCAAATAGTTTTCTTCTGTCAGTTACTTTATTAGATTCACTTCGTGGTGATGTATTTGACCATTCGTAAGTTTACTCAATTAGTGCGAAACAATTATACACCTATATATAGTTTGCCCAATTAGAAGGAGACAAAGTTCGATAAAAACTGACAACACTGAATTTGGTATTCGCATTTCAATTTGTATTTGCTTTGGTGGTTTTACTTTTGTTTTTCAGTGCGCGTCATAGTCATCTGGTTTTTCTCGAAATTTGTCTCGAAATTTGCTCATATTGAATCCAGAAAATTTTTTTTTGAGTTTCAAATTAAAAAAAACTATTAAAAGTTTATTTGTAATAGTTTTGTTTTATTTAACTATTAAATAAAACAAAACAATAACATATACATACATATAATAATATAATATAAGACGATTAAGTCGTTCTTGGCTCATTGTGCTCCTTAACTTATTTTTCATGCGTTTCAATGTTGAAAAAAAACGTTCGCCACTGCAGTTAGTCATCATGAGAGACAAGTTAATTCTCAAGGAAATTTCTGTGTTTGGAAAACACGACTCTAAAGAATTATTTAATAAAAGTTTATAAAATTGCAGTTCCATAGGCTCTTGTTTGTTGCTGTCAATAACAGTAGCCACATCTACTTTCAGCAGCTCCGGGAACTACACTAATTCGTTGCCTAGGCTGTTCTCCAAATCATCTTTGTAAGTACTGACCATTATTGAGGATTTTTCCAAAATCTCTTTTTTGTAAGGGATTTTAGCTGTCGATATATTCTAAAAACACTAGTAATTTCATGATATGCTCTCATATATTTAGTTAAAGCAGACAGTACGTTATCAATAATGACAATAAACACCTGAAGTTCAAGACGTTGTCCAGGTGTGATTTTCGACAAAGTCGTTGAGTGTAGTAGAGCCGCTGAAATGGGCGTATTTTGTATTTCGTTTGATTCGTCCTGATGTATGTTGCTGGTATTCTTGACAGCCGGTCAGTTATTTGGCTCTTGCATCAATATCTGAAACTGTGGATCACATTGCTAGTCCGTAAGCTTTATTACGACACTCTTCTTTTTGATCCACATTATCGAAAATATGTTCTAAAACTTGCTTTATGGTGATAATACCGCATAAAAGTGCCTTCGTAGCATCAGTTCGGGCTGACCACCTAGTGTCCGAGAAGTCAGAATTTTTGAATGTTTTGAATAATTAAATGCGTTCGTAAGATCGAATAGGTAGAAGCGGGAGAAAATGTATAGATTTTGATACCAACGTTACTCGTGTTAGGTTTAATACTACCTATACCTACGATTTAACGTGACAAAATCGTGTTTTAGATTTTCAGGTGGGAGTGAAGCATAACCTAAGCGCTTCGCGTTTAAGGCATGCAAGATATTTTAGTCTTATCTAAACTTGTTTTTTTACGTTCAAAGAGGCGTTCTTGCTACGTGGCTAATCCGGCACTGCTTCCACCAAAAAATAATAGGGTTATCAGGGACTGATTCACCAAACATCTCTTTCCAATCGACATTTACCAAGTTTCTATATTGTATCTCTATGTCAGATATTCATTCTATTCTATTGGGAGTTACAAAAGTAAGTGGCAGATCAAAACATTTTGTTCTTTGGACTGGATTTAATTTCTTCTACCTCTTCAGATAAAATATTATTAGCCGTTAATTAATTTTCCAACTCAGAATATTAAATTTTACGTAAGTGGAAATAGAAACAAAAAAAAGGTAAAAGCGATTAATCGCAAACAAGTGACGAAGCAAGAGAAAGAATATAAACTTGCTTGTCTATTTATAAGCTATATGTTTTATTTATTGAGAGTTTTCTATGAGAGATTTCTTACTTATTATTTTTTTATTAGAATAAATTATTCATTTTTCCAAAATGTTTTTCTAGGTAAAAATACAGAAAAAGCTGTATATTCCTGTCTTTTTTCTCACGTATATTAATTTTAGTACTTTGTAAAAAACAAGACCCCTCAAGAATTTTTTTAGCCCCCCCTAGAAAGCAGTGCTGGCTACGGCCCTGCTATGCAGCGTATCGAAAGTTAACAGTCAGGTGGGAAGGTTTTTGATGCGTTAATTTGGTTGATGTTTAGGACGTGCTATGGTTTGCTAGGTTTCTGCATTTATTCAAGCTCATTGTACATCTCTGCAGCCCTTCCAAATTGATTACAAGGTTAAAAATTTGTATATAACCCTTTCCGGCCCAAATTATTTTTTTGTGGAAAAAATATTATGTATGGTTTGATAATGGTTTATTAGAGATACTTGAAGAAAATGAAACAAATTTCAAGATAAAAAAACACAAGGATTATCCTGCAGGATGTGGTCACTCCACATAACCAGTAGGAACATATAACCAAACAATATAACCTATTTTGCGTAATATAACATGAAACAGTTTTTGTCATGTTTCAAACACAATTCTACTTTGCACGCTGAACATTTCTTACAAATCATAGAACTCATCTGCATGAAGATTTTCTAAATATTCATTCATTGGGTTCCCAACCCTCCCGGATTGCCCGGATGACTCCGGTAATAATGGTCAACTTCCCGGGGTGGCTAATTTCCCCAGTTTTTTTAAAATTATACGCAACCGCGCTCTACTAATCAAACTTCGGTTTCTAAAGATTATGATTTTGTGGTAAAAAACTGTCAAATATTAGAAGCAGAGTAGGTATATATAAATTAAAAATAAATAAATGATTGACATTTTCTTCAACCCCCCCCCCTACTAAACTCCTTAAAAAAATCTCCCGGGTTGGTCCTTTCGAAAATTGGCAACCCTATTCAGTAGGTAGGTAGGTACTTCAAACTTGCTTCCTCAGAACTAAAATAAGATAACACGATTACGTAAGTGCCCAGTGGTCACTTCAGGAGACCCCAACAAAATTAGTAATTTCGAAAAAAAGGAAACATTTACGTTCAATATATTCATGAAAATGCATAAGAAAGATATAAGTAAATAACTTTGGAGCCATTTTTCCACCATTCATAAATAAAAATAACAAATTCTCACAGTTTCTGCAGATCCTCTAAGTAGTGTCCAAATATCGTAAACAAATGCACGTTATACGCGCTTCGACTTATTTCGGTCTTCGATGAACATGTCAAATTTTGCTATGTTAGACAACCCACAAAACACACTGGTATACTGAAATAGCCAACGAGCAGTTTTACTCATGACTAACAAACTGTGGTCTTCCTAGCTAACCAGTTGCCCTGAAAGGGTTAAAAAGAATAAAATTGAGGAGAAACTACGATTTTATTAACGGGGCTTTCTTTATCTAGCATGAAGTGACCACACGTCCCGATTTTGGCGGGACAGTCCCGCTATTTGTAGGATAGTCACGCCGATTTTTAAAAATGTCCCGATTTTCAAAACATAGCCGCATTATTTATTTTGAATGTACTGTAAAAACGTTTTAACTACTATTTATCAATTACTATAGTGCATATAATAACTAATAATTTCATGGGAATATGTGACAAAATCTTTAAAATATTTCAGTAAACATTTTCCGAGAAATAATATTTGCAAAAATGATCATTTTGAGGAGGTGTCATTGGTAAAAATATATGTTACTGATGAAAAAAATTAAATGTTGGTTCTCTTTAACTGTGGAAACAGACAAAAAATGGATGCAGTTATTCCTTCATTTCAAAAATAATAATGCTCATGAAAATATTTTGAAAAATTGTAGAAAACGCACTCTCCCTTCCAGGGACATATACAGCAACATAACTTGTTTTTTAATTAGTATCAGTTAAATATGGACAACTGAAATAACGCAGTTGAACATCAAAACTTCAAAATCTATACTAATACTAAAGATAAAATATAATTTGACCAATTCATGTTAGAAATTTCACTACATTCTACTAAATGATCCGAATCTTTTGCAAGGTATCACTCAGATGAAAAAGAGGACTGTGAAAGAAGATCATATTTTTTTTTCAAATCAATAATTAATTAAAAATCATAATGTTCAAATTATTGTTTTTTACAAATATTTTTATAGTAACCAATAATAAATACATTTTTGTATATGTACAGACAACTATATGAATGTATACAATAAAATTTTATTATCTTTCATTATTGATCTGCTTCCATTCATTTCATCTCATTTGTCCTGCTTTGTGTGAATGAAAATGTGGTCACTTTAATCTAGCATCAAGTTGTTTTTTTTTTAATGTAGAACTCCTAACCTCTTGATGTCGCCAATTTCTGTGTACAAGGCAAATATTATAATATTCCTTATTCCATTTTTATTTTCGAATTAGCATTCAGCATGAGCAGTTAGCATATAACTCAACAGTAGGAACACAGAATATACATCCTTTTGTGTGTCATCATCATAGAGGTAATATCTCTATGGCCATCATACGAAAACAACCGTTCCATTCCAAATGTCATTCTGTTGTATTTGAGGTTATTTTACATGAAAAAAATTTGTGATGAACAAGAACAAGGATTGTGAAGTATTCGCAGAATTAATTCGTATAGATTGCCGTAGATGACTTATATAATTTATTGAAAACGTTAGATTTAATAAAATGGAATCTGATAGTGAAACGGAAAAAACTTACGCTACATTAGAGAATGTTACCACTGAACCTTCTGGAAATAATGTAAGAATATTTTTGAAGAAATGTTATAACTCTCATTCATGAACACCTTGTTTTAGACAAATTATCAACTACAGTTTGAGCAATTCGTAGTAGCTGAGCGAAGTGATGATGAAACTGAAGATGTGAGTAATGATGTGCCAATTAATTCATTTCTCTTTTATTATGCATTTATATTTTTGTATCCAATACATAGTGAAACGCACCAATCAAATTTAAAATAGCTAGCTTATTGAAGGGTTAAGGCAATTTTTTATCATAAATAACAACATGTATTTGAAGTCCTTAATAAAACAGAGTATGATATAGATGAAGTTAGGTATTGTGTTTGCTGAAATAATATTATGTTATAGTTTTATATAAACAATATGAATGCAAATATTGATTGGTTGTACTTTTTTTACTTATATTTTAGGATGTTGAAATGACAATATTTTTATGAAAACCTAGTTTTTTATTTTCATACATACTGTTGAGAGAGTATTTCAAAGAAATATCCTTTACACTATTAAATTTTTCTTTGTCAAGAATGGAAATTGTAAGAATGCTGAATTTATAAAATAAATTGAAGAATATTATTTTATGAGCAAGTAATCTAATATATAGCTGCATGAATTGCATTTTGAAATTTCAGATTTACCTACAAAAAAATATGTGAATCATTCAACAACTTTCTTTGAATATAATTAATAGTATTCTAGATCTGTCAAATAAAATTTGTTTAACTTCTTGAATTACCAAAAATCTGCTATAAAATACTACTCTTTGTGGATATTTATAGGTACTTGATACTAGAATTTTTCATTAGTTTAGTTTCAATTTTCAATGTTGACCTGTATTCTCTCATATTTAAGTTACACTACGAGGTCAATATTCATAAAAATTCAAATTCTAAATATATAAATTAAAAATCACTGCTTGAGGTTTACTTTTCTATGTAATATTTCTCACCATGATATTACTCTGAATCCTCAAGTTTGTTGAATAAGATTTCATAAATATAATTATTAGTATATTTCACATTAATGTATGATTATGTATTCAGTACAAATGATCTTATTACAGGAAGAAGGTGAAGAATCAGACAATGATGAAGAGTTGGAAAGAGAAATTGAGACCCCACTTATGGAAGATAACTTAGAAGAGTTAGATATTTCTTCAGATATTCCTCCACCAACTCAAGATTATATGTTGAAATCTCAAGAAATTGAAATCATAGAAAGTTGTCATCATGATGAATTAAAAAATTTACTACTTCTGAACCGATCTAAGAATTTCATGTTGATGCATTTATTTAAAAAAGTTAAAGATCTATTAATGAAATGTAGAAGTGACATTAATTCATTAACCAAGCTTTCAATTGAAAGGGATTATCCAGTCATGTTATTATCTCATCTTGCTGCACCTTATTTCAAAACAAAGAAGGAGATGTTTTCCAGTGAACCTAATATAGATACATTAACTAAGAGACAAAATGGAGAACTTACGATCTATCAGAATGTTATGAGCGCAAAGTGGTCTAGAAATGAATGTGAAAATCTAATAAGTGCTGTTAAGATGACTTATAATCATAATAAGCAGAAAGCATTATTGAGAAAAATATCTGCATTAAGGTTTAAGCTTGAAAGAGAAAGAGGTGATACAATTGCAGCATTGCAAATTGTCCAGGAAATTGACAGTTTAGAGGAAGAAGTAAAAGATCTTAAAGAGGTTCGTATAGGGGAAGTGCCACCATTGGGACAAGATGATTTCATCGACTGGGAGCATATTTCATCGGAGTATTTGAGAGGTGAGTTTCATTCACATTAATTGGATTTCATGAATTTCTTAATAATCAAAACCACAAAACCATCGAAGTAGATGTAGCTTGTAGAATTTATAAATAATTTGATCTGTGTTGATAATCCGAATTTAATATAATAATAATAATAATAATAATATTTAATATAGAACATCAAAACAATATTACATTGAAAACTACATTACATTACTATGTTACACTATGTTCTATATTCAATGAGCTGCACGATAGAATATAAAAAACTGTGTGTGCAGTAACTCCCTAATTAACAAAACTCATATACTATCTATATCCAGGCATGTCGTAAAGGATGACCTACTTTGAGAGGTATTCTCCAGTATTTACAAAACACCTCAAGCATTAAAATTAAATTTAAACCCGCTTTCTTTAATCCACATATCGATCCTGAGCTTATTTCTTTTATAGGTTCCTGCTTTCAATTGCAGGGGCAAGGCATTAAAAGCCTTTGGATCAGTAAAATTTATGTGCCTTTGCATGGCCAAGTGCCTGACAAAGGGAAGCAGTACATTCTGTTGAGACGCACCCCTCCTGTTTAATTGATTCTTCAATTCTAATTTATAGTAAGGCCTTTTGAGCATGAATCTGATTACTGACTTAATGTGAAGTTGTTCCAATGTAAGAAAATCATAATTTTTAAACAAGATTTCAGTTGAAAATTGCTTATTTTTAAAATACATTACTTTTATCACATATTTCTGCGCCACAAACAAAGGTTGCAATACTGTCTTACATGCACTTCCCCAGACCACCAGGCCATAGTTTATCATCGACTCAACAAGAGAGTAATAAACCGTTCTAAGAATCCTTCCCTGTAGCACATTTCTTAGTTCATAAAATTTATATATGAGTTTCCTTACTTTACCCACAACATACAAAACATGCGTTTTCCAATTTAAATTCAATCATCAAATACTTCCAAGTATTTGAGTGATTGCGTTCTTTCTACTTTGTTTTTGCATTTACAGTCCTAGTACAACCTGAGCCATGAATTCTTAAGCTTGTGAACATCGGTAAATTTACCCTAGTAAAGCCGAAGGTTATAAACTTTGTTTTTTGTACATTTAGTGACAATAGATTGTAGTCCAACCATTCTTTGATTTTTGTTATCGCAGTTTCCGCTTCACTCTGAGCATCCTCCCAAGTTTCTCCACTCACAACCACTGCAGTGTCGTCCGCAAAACAGAAAACGCTCCCCACGTCAAGCACAGAGAGCATATCATTAATATATAGGTTGAACAAAAAGGGACCAAGCACTGTACCCTGCGGCACACCACATCCCAACTCTAGAGGATCGCTTAGACTACTGTTCACTTTTACACATTGGGTTCTGTTCGTAAGATATGATTTAAACAAGTCATTCGCCACTCCTCTAATGCCCATATTGTTCAACCTGCACAGTAAGACTCCGTGCGCCACAGTGTCGAAAGCCTTGGTCAAATCCAGAAATATTCCTATAACCTTTTTACCACCATCCAAACTACTAAAGTTTAGATTGTGTTAATTCAAATATAATTCTAAAATTGAGGCATTTTTATCGAAACTCTGTTTGAATAAAACTACACTAAAATAGTTATTTGTATACCTAGGCCGCGAAATACCTTTTTAGCGTATCGAAAGAGAAATTATCGCCGAGGCCGCTTGCGGCCGAGGCAGGATAATCTTGAGGTAGCTAAAAAGTTTCGCGGCCATGGCATACACACTATTTTTCGTGCAATCGACAAAATTATTAAACTAGACAATTGCAAATAAAAATATTAGTGCTTTAAAATCAACAGTAATTAACAAGTCACAGCGTTGCTATGGAAAGACCATGTTCGAATATATACAAAATATTTTGACAGTTCTTGACAGAACGCAAAATTCATTGAGATACAGGATGTCTCTTTTGAAATATCATAGTTGTTGTTACTTTTTGGTATAAGTGACGTTTGGTTTGGGCGGCCGTTGCTAATGGGTAACGGCCGCGAAATTAAATTTCGCGGACTGTGGTGCGAACGCGAAATACTCGCTTCGCGTGCGATTGCACGAAAACTTATTTTGCTATTATATACAGTGTGGAACAGCCAAATGGAATAAATTCGATAACGAATAAATGAGAGCGTGTTGGGAAAAACGCTTAGACACGTCGATTTGTATTTTCAGATGCGCATTTTTTTCAAAAAGAAATAATTATATAGGGCGTGTCATGTGACAGTGGCCGATACCAACTTTCTTATTTTAAATACAACCCCCTGTATATTATTAGTTTTTTGGATTCTTCAGAAAATTCTAGACATAATTCATGTACAATGTTCCATACCTATCTCCAACTGTTTCGGAAATATTAAGTGTTTTCAGATGTATTACAAAAATTAACATTAAAAAAAGAAAATTATTTTATTTCACAAATGTAAAAAAACATTAATTTCAATGTGAGAGATGTTCAAAATGTTCGCCGCGAACGTCTTGGCAACATGCTAATCTGGTATAGAAATGTCTTCTAACGTTTGTAATACATCTGAAAACACTTAATATTTTCGAAACAGCTGAAGATAGGTATGGGACATTGTACATGAATTATGTCTAGAATTTTCTGAAGAATCCAAAAAAGTAATAATATATAGGGGGTTGTATTTAAAATAAGAAACTTGGTATCGGCCACTGTCACATGACACACCCTATATAATTATTTTTTTTTGAAAAAAATGCGCATCTGAAAATACAAAACGAGCGTGTCCAAGCGTTTTTCCCAACACGCTCTCATTTATTCGTTATCGAATTTATTCCATTTAACTGTTCCACACTGTATAGTGATCTATCTTCCTCTCCATTTCAGAAAAGCACACAGCTTTTGAGTGCCGTTCTTTTTGGCATATTTATTTGCACCCTGATATAAATAAAACCAATTGGGAGGCTGAAGAAAACCAACAAATTCATCAACTGGTTGAGAAGTATGGACAGCAAGATTGGGACCAAATAGCACTTGAACTCATGAACAATCGCAGTGGATTTTCAGTTTACTTACATTATGTAAGTGTATTGTGTGAACAATTCTCTAAATTGAGGTTTACTAAGGAAGAAGATGAAAGGGTATTAGATTTAGTAGATAGGCTGAAGATTGGTTCTTATATTCCTTGGAATGCAATTGAAGCTTATTTTCCTAATCGATCGAGATATCAGCTTTTGCACAGGTAAGCAACAATTAATTTCCATTACTGTACTTTACGTATTTCCAAAACTATAAGGTTTTTTTATACTGATATTGGTGCATTTTTTCGATTTATGAAGAAGAGAAAATAATTTTTTCAGCTTCATCATTAATACGATGTTCAATAGTTAATTAGGTATTTATTTCATTATGCATGTATTGAGAAGCAAAGAGATGTATGATAACCCTATAAAATGCCTGTTATCCTATGAAGACAATATTTGAATTTTCAGATAATATCTTCAGTATATACATATTTTCTCATTTATTTTTTAAATCCCTTATATCTGGTATTGAGAATGGAATGGTACAAGTCAAGTAAAACACATTAAATATCTCCTATCTTTGAATTCAGGTATTCTTGAATTACAATTATGAGGCTGTTATGTGAGAGATTCAGATTTTCTGTAAGAACCTCTATAACTCTGGTCAAATTGATTGTTTTGTTCGAAATCTCTCACTCGTTCTCACTGTATAAAGATAAGCTCCATTCAGCTTGACGTGTATTATATATGAGGAAAACTCTTTAAATTCTACTGTATCATATCCGTAACTACTTGTATCTTGGCACTCAGATAGCCCTTGAACCATTCACAGTGGTTCCTTCAGTATGTCAATTTGCAGTCAATAGGCATCTGAAAATATGAATGCAGCGCCAATGTGGCCAGTCGTAGAACTATAAATATTGACATTGGAATATTTATGTTGTATTTGTTGTGTGTTCATTTGTGTTTTTGAAATATAATTTCACCATAAATATAAAGACTTTTCAGGCTTCTTTAGTGAACAAGTGTGTTACTGTGTATGTATTCTCATTGCTATTGAGGCGGTAGGTGATTATCATCATTTGTTTTGTAGCCAAATTGAGAGAAATCTTAGATTAGATCATGAGATGAATATCTTAATTCTCTGATTGACTCGTTCAATATGTACTCTAGCCTCTAGCAGCTGCTATTTTGGCATTCAACAATGCTTCTTCTGTAGTCAACTGTTTTTTGTCTTTCAAAAATGGTGACCTGATCAACTTTATTTTAAACTGTTGTCAAATATCATCTATCAAGGAACCTTTGTCGACCACAATAGCATCCTGTGAGCTTTCTAACTTTAAAATTAAGTCACTTTGTTGGAAAATCGTTTTATCAGATGCTCTTCCCCCATATGGTTCACTAATATAATTAATTAAACCTTCAGGAGAAACACCTGTCATGAATTTCAATGTGTTATTAGATTTATACTGAGAGTAAAACCTGATCCTGCAGCAAAGGCACTTTGGTTTCTGTATAAAAATTTCAGTACAGTCTAAGATGATTCGAGTATTTTGAAAACTTTCAAAACATTTTGGCTTGTTTTTCTGTATTTCAGAATATTCTGGGAATCTTATGACACAACTAAGAACTCTACTCATAATGGGTAGCATTTCATAAATATATTTTTGGCATAATTCTTGTGCAATGCCAAATAAAAGAGATAATGTCACATATGTAAGGTCATATTTCAATTTTGTCAATACTAAAACAATACGCTGTTTGATTTTTAATCTATGTGACCGTTGATCACTGTAAACAGATTGAACTGCTTTTACTATCTATTGTATAAAATAGTTTTATATTATTGAGACCAGTGAAACTGTTTAGAGCACTATCTGTAGTTATCAGATCACACAAAGTAGAGACTTTCGGAGTATTCCTTTTTCCCTTCTACACAAACACGATATTCATCACCAGCTGGAGGAAAAGCATGGAAATTCACATTTGAACATTTCTTTTCCGAGGTAGAACACTGAGGAACTGAACAATAACGATTCGAACGACTCGTAGCTTTCAAAATGATTGCAAATAATAAATATTTGTAAAAAATCACACAAAATCAAACACAAAACAAAGGAGAACGTAAGAACTATGTCAAGATTTTTAGTTATTCCGATTGTCACCAGGCGGCGTAGCGCTTATTTCGATTCGCCTATGTCAAATGTTTAATTAGTATAATGGCTTTAATATTACCTTACATACAACAATATTTAAAATTTGAAAATCATCCATATTTTTGTTGTTATTCTGGTCACAGCAGTTTTAGCTCTGTAAGTCTCAGGAAAACCAAACTGTACAGAGACATTATTTCCATTCACATGAATTCACAAACTATATCATACCTCTACCATTTACGTGATGACTGGTAAAAGGAAATTGGTCTAAGCTGAAATATTTCCAACAGCTTTCTGCAGTGTTTTCAGTCAATAAGCTTTTAAACTGATTTAACAGCTTCATGTTAAAATCAAATTTTCAAATACTTGGTTGTTGGAGCAACTTGCAATTAAAAAAAAATCGAGAGATGAGACGTCGACTGCCCCATCTCTCTACAAGCTAATGATGTAGCAACTGCATGGAAAATCTCAAGCAGAAGTCCTTCAGTATTATTTAAATCCTATAACTATATTATGGTCTACTACACTCAAGCGAACTTGCAGATTCTAACGTAGTAAACAACCTTATCGACGCGTATAATTCGAAATCGTGTTTTGTTATTAGTGCTCACTGGGATAGGGAAGTTGATTTTACGAGAGCACCAATAATAGTAAACGAATTCGTTTAAATTCAAATTCAAATTGTTTATTTCCATAGACATAAAAATACATGTATTGGAATTGTCAATAATAGTAAAAGTAATTTAAAAGTAAAAGTAAAAAAAACACAAGTATACTAACATATAAACATAAAAAACAGAAAGTACATACTATAATACTAATCTTACATAATTATAAAAATTCTTAAAAAGTACAACCAAAAAACTCAGCAAGAGAATAAAATGGATTCACAGCCAGCACATTCTTCAGTTTTATGTTAAAAAGTTTGATATTTTGGATATCCTTTAAGTTGGAGGGCGATTGGTTAAAAAATTTTAATACCTGGCCCTTCTTGGACTTGAGTTAACCTAGCTGCTGGTATATAATGATTGTCTGTTGCTCTTGTTGAGTATTTATTTATATCACCGCACTTTTCAAGTTGATCCAAACTCTTAAAAACATAGCAGGCACAATATATAGAGATTCGCAACCGTTAGAATTCTTTCAGAGCTAAAAATATTGCGGCAAGATTTTCTAAAAGACAACGAAAACATTGTTCTGAGAATTCTTTTTTGGCACACAAAAACTGCACTTATATTACTGGAGTTTTCCTAAGCCAATATTCCGTATGTTAATATTGACTGGATTGAGCAATAATAAAACATCTTTAATGTTTCCTTGTCAACATATAGTTCCGCTTACTACTGAAATACATAATAATAATAATAATAACATATTGCCTAAGTTGTAATATGGCAAAATTTCTACTACTTAGTTTAGACTGTTTAGAGGATAATACACTTTGAATGTGGTTGTTCCAAGATAAGTGCTGATCAATTGTAATTCCCAAGAAGTTGGTGGAATATTTTTGTATAAGGCTTGTTTGTTTATCCTCAAGTAGTAGGCTAAAATCTTGCACAATTCTAACCAGTGTAAAAACTAGAAAGTTGGTTTTTGTACTATTAAGAGAAAGACCATTTCCATTACACCATTCACCTATATCCCTCACACATTGATTTGCCTGTGAACACAGTGATACATAATCATGCTCACCTATAATAGCAGAGGTATCATCAGCAAAAAGTGTTATATAGTTTCTATTTGTAATCAGTGGTAGATCATTCATAAACACTAAAAAAATAATAGGCCCAAGAACACTACCCTGTGGTACTCCTACCCTCATAGACGTCCAGTCTGAAAAAGTAATACCAGCGCTGCCATTTATTTTCACTGCCTGGGACCTTCCAGCTAAATAACTCTATGCATTTATAGGCCAAACCACGAATTCCATAGTGAGCAAGTTTTTCTAAAAGAATATTATGATTTATCGCATCGAACGCGTTGGTCACTTGGTCAGCATTATTTACTTCGTTGGAACCATCAATTCGACTCAAATATAGTTCTTTTCTTTCTTCTTTGTATTTATCACTATAGGACTTATTTTAATAGATTGTTAAATTGTCTATAAGGCAATAAACTACACTTAGATATTTCTAAATTCATTAACTGCTGCGTTTCTTTAATTAATGGAAAATGCCACTTATTTGAAATAGATGAACAAACAAACGTGACACTAAGTTTTAGTATATGATGTTTTCTCTACTTTTTTTTGACTAGGCTTAATACTACTTTGAAAATGACTTGTCTTGAATGAATTTATTCTCACACTGTATCCAATGAATCTGTTTTCACTCTGTTCTTAGATATGTGTTCGTACAAGGCGTTCGGTTTATTTTCTAACTAAAGAATTTACTTGCTACCAATCCAGAAGGATAGAAACTACCTAGCGACTTATTTTCAGTTAGTACAATTCCCAATAGAGATCACTTTTTATTTCAACAATAAACCAACAACGATACAGTTACTAAAAATTCAATCAATTTGGTTAGACTTGGCTAGATAAGAAAATGTATATTGGAAAATATACTTCGAAATTTTGGAGATAAATGTTAACAACTGCCGGCGTGTTACGAGTAGTAAAGTAACTCATATAATTTCCACACACCTACTTGATATGTTTTCAATAAACAACAAATTATTTTAATGTGGATGTCATGATTTCAGATTGTATGTGATAGTATTTTATTTATTGCAGGTACAAATATTTCTTGTTAGAAAGCAAGAATTCACTCGGCACATTCACAGATGCAGAAGATATTCTTATCTTAAGTTTAGTTGACCGATTTGGGACGGCATATTCTAAATTCACTCGTTATATACCACGCAGAACGTATATGCAGATAAAAAATAGATATGATGCGCATTTGCGCCTATGTGGGCCAAAAGGCACCTTCACATTAGGAGAGGATCACACTTTAATGAAGTACATGACAAGCCAAAAATTCAAAAATTTAGGTAGTATTTCAAAGCTTATGAATAGGAATAGAGGCCAGTTACGACAAAGATATAAAACATTAAAAGCATTTTTAGCAAAAAATCCAAATGCATCATTGGCTGACGCACCACGAAGAATTTTGAGTAATAAAGAAGCCAGTAGAAGATTTGAATTTCTAAAGTACATATCGGACCAATTCAAAAATAATCATGATGTTCCGACTATTGAGGAGATTGAAGAAAAACTTGGAGTAAAATCGAAAAAATACCATAGAAAACGTTCAAAAAATTTGGAAAATTATAATATCGATTCTTTATTAATAAACTATTTTAGTGATTCTTATAAAATTAAACAGAAACCAATTGCCACCACAATACACAAAGTAAAAGAGGCGTCAGATGCAGTTTTTAAAATACTAATTAAATGGAAAGTAAAACTTGACATCCCTGAAGAATTAAAAAAGAGCAGTTATATGGATGTTATTGATTTAGAAATTTTAAGTTCACTGAGAGAAAATTACGAACAGCACAACTTAGATGCCTCATCAGCAGTAGATGACTTAATTCCTCCTAATTGGAATACTATCATTGGTTTAAGGGGACTGTTATTGAAAAATAATCTATATAAAAGGATGAAGAATAGATCTAAAGTTACTTTAATGGATGAGTTACCACTTATCAGAAATAATTCTGATAACAATTTAGTTGCAGAGCTAATTGATATGTTGAAAGATATTAATTCAAACGCAAGAAGCAGAATTGAAATAGAAAGATGTTTTTTTTTAGAAAGATTTATGTCTCTCTTCATGTGGCCCGCAATATTTTCCATCGAGTCACCTAATGAGAATTTGTTGAATGCTGAATTAGGAATTTTAAAATCCCAAGAAAATACTGAAAAAAACCATGGAAAAAAATGTCTAAAAAAGAAAAGGTCTAATAATACTTCTAGAGTTGATTCTGAAAAGCAAGTTGTTAAAAAGCCCAAGTTAATAGTGAAAGAAATTAAAGAACCTGAAGTTAAACTTCCAGAAAATAAAACTCGAATGTCTCTTCGTCCAAGGAAAAGTAACACTAAACTTGAAAACAGCTATCTCTCTGATGATGAACTTAAACCTGATGTGAATAGTGAAAAGAAAAAAATTATTCAGAAAGTAAATGCTAACACAGATGAAAGCGATAAATCATCAGACTTATTAACATGTGAAAATTCCAATTTACAACACCAAAGAAAAACAACAAAAGTTTTAAAACTTGTTAAATTCCAAAAAGTTCATAAGGGAAATGATGTCCAAGAAGAAATTACTGAAGTTCCTACAAATTTAAGAAAAGTAGAAAAAAGTGAAATAGATGATATGCTAAAGAATAATAAACCAGTAAAAATGTTCATGATTCAAAAGATTAAAATGAAAGATGGATCATTTAAAACAATAAGTAAACCTTTTGAAGCAAATAAATTGCCAACTAATTCTAATCCGAATACGCAAAGTACTGCGGAAAAGAAACAGATTCAACATAAGAAAATTAGAATTATTTCAAAATCTCAGAAGAATGAAAAATCACAAAACCTAGTTATAAAGAAGCGCTTAAGTAATAACGATAGTATTTTAGATGTGGTTTCTTTTGCAGAATCAGTGAAAAAGGAATGTGGCATGCTGAAATCTCAGTCTGATGATACTCCCCAGATTGCTAATAATACTGATGCGATAGACATAGAAAAACTAAATATTATATTGAAAGATAATATAAAAGAATATTCCAAACAGCTTTCGTCAAAATTATCTCATTCTAATAAAATAATTGCACATAAAAAATATTTGCCACCATTGAAGGGTGCCCAGAAAAATAGGAAAGTTTTGAAAATTCGTGTCACAAAAGACAAAGAAGACATAGAAAAGTTAGACAATATTTTGAATAATGTTGAATCAGATGATGATAGTATTATTGATTTGACAGAAGGAGAAGTTATTAAAAGTGAAATGCAACTTTTGAATGGTTTAATCAAAAATGAAAATAAATTTGATTGTTTTTGAAGATGAACAAGGATCAATATTTTCACATTTTTCAATTAACTGAATTACTGTTTTTTTATTTTATGATTTACAACTAGCAATTTTTGGATATTGAACAGCATTCTAATTATTGCATGTTATCTGCAAATTGTTACCTTATATTTGGAATAGTAGAATATGAAATAATTTTCAAGCTATACAATCTTTCATTTTTTGAAAGTTACAAAGACAAAGAAGATAGAAAAGTTAGCCAATATTTTGAAGAATGTTGTATCAGATGATGATTGTATTATTGATTTGACAAAACGAGAAGTTATTGAAAGCGAAATGCAAATTTTAAAAAGTTTAATTAAAATTGAAAATAAATTTTTAATTTTTTGAGGATGAGGATCGACATTTTATGATTTACAACTAGCAATTTTTGTATATTGAACCTAGTTCTAACTATTGCATGTATCTGAAAATTGTAACTCTTATATTTGGAATATTAGAATATGAAATAATTTTCAAGCCAAAAAATCTTTCATTTTTCGAATGTATTTGTCTAATATACTTTCTACCAGTAAAATTCTTTCATTATTACTCATTGAGTGATTGATATGGTATTGTGATCATTTTAGAGCATATATATATATATATATATAAACTTGATATTTCTCAAATTTCTTGAACCGTTTCACTATATTCTAGGACATTGAATTTTTCTTGGGAATATTGGTTCAAAACTTTGGTAGTTAAAACTCCATAAATTTTTTGTTTATATTATATTAAAACGTTTCGACCAACATATGTAGTCTTCTTCAGTTTGGAATTACTTTAATCTACGGGAACAGAAAAATTGCACTTTTAAAATTACGGACAGGTGATTATTTTCTTGAAAAAATTAATATAATATAAACAAAAAATTTATGGAGTTTTAACTACCAAAGTTTTGAACCAATATTCCCAAGAAAAATTCAATGTCCTGGTATATATATATATATATATATATATATATATATATATATATATATATATATATATATATATATATATATATATTATTTCGATTCCTAAAGTTCTCAAAATATTGAGGATTCTGATTTATAAATAATAGTAGTTTGTAAATAAAGGCCGTCCATGGTTAAAACCTCCATACCCTTTAAATTTCCCTGACAAGACTCCAGATTCAGCATAGCTCTAAGCACTGATTTATGTATCAGAAATAAAGTTTGTGCGGATGAGGAACAACCCCAAAATACTATACCATATGATGACTGAAAATTTGAAAAATAAATGAGTCTCAGAATATTAACTGAGATCGAAGGACTAGTATGGTGAAAATTTCACATTATTGTTCTCTTTAATAGGCATACTTTAAATTCAAATTCATTAAAAATACTGGTACTTGAACGACTATGAGTGAATACTATGCACACAGTGTTCTCATTCAACACTAAACCATTTGAGACACGCCAACATCAAAAGTATTCAATGCCTGAATGCAGTGTTGAGATCAATTTCGAACATCATCATCAACACAGGAAAAAAACTAAATTAGTGTCGTCTTCATACATAATTGGTTGAAACAGTTCGCCAAGCCTACCATCACAGGTAAGTCGTTAATATATAAAACAAATGAAAGTAGACCGAAAATGCTTCTCTGTGAAACACCAAATGCAATTGTAGACAAGAAAGATTCGAAATTTATAATTAACTTTGTAGTAATTTCAAACTTACATCCCTAATACCAGACAGTTCGAGCTTCTTCAAGAGCAGCCTGTGTATAACGCAATCGAACGCCATGCTGAGATCAGCCAGCAGGGCCGTAGGAATTTCTTCGAAGCTGAAGCCAACCTTATCCTTCCTTAGCCTGTGTTCGTCCACTCCTGGACATAGGCCTCTTCCATGTCGATCTATCTTGGGCGGTCTTCATCCAATTCTTTCCCGCATGACTCTGGATGTCGTCTCTCCATCTTGCCTGCGGACGTCCTATACTTCTTTTTGTTTCCCTTGGTCTCCATTGCATTAGTGTTTTCGTCCATTTGGAGTTATTTCTGGCCAGGTGCCCCGCCCACTGCCACTTGAGCTTCGCCACCCTTTCGACGATGTCGCAAACTCCTGTCCTCCGCCTAATATCTGCGTTTCAGATCCTGTCTCGCAGACTTACTCCCAGCATTGCTCGTTCCATTGCTCTTTGGCAGACTCGGAGACAGTTGGCGCTGTTCATCGTAAGGGTGACGGTTTCGAGTCCGTATGTTGCCACAGGCAGGATACCTAATAATCAATTCAAACATAGCCTTTTCGGTGCTCCTGCAATTTGTGAAACGATGCTAGTGTTTGCAAATAATATTGAATTTTTTAATGAAACCCATCAGATGAAGTGCCAATACTTTGTCTAGAATGCTGAGAATATGCTGATGGGGCGAAAGATAAATCATTTATATCGCCTTTCTCATATAACGGTTGCACGACAGCAATCTTCAAATTATCAGGGAAAACTACTTTCATACATAATTTATTTGTCCATGACAGTAAGAGGTTTCTGAATGAGATTGATGGTTTTCTTTATGATTGACATACCATCGTATCTCATAACGTGACTGTTTTTAAATTTTTGAACAATTTTCATGACCTCTTCATAGGTTACATCAAAATAAGGAAAAACCTTCAGACTATATCTCCTACTTTTGTTTCAATCAATATCTCCCCTTCCATTGTAGTAGATGGAAAAAAAATCATTGAAATTCTAAGCTAGAGTGAGCAAGTGATCGCACCTTGGAAGAGTAGTTACAGATTTTTTCTGTTTTGAGTTTACAATTTTCCAGGTTGTTTTTGATTTATCAGATTCCACTATCATGTCATAAAACGACTGTTTGACCTAATGGATGGTTTTGTCATGCCGTTTCATAAGAGTTAAAAAGAGTGTATAATATATATATATATATATATATATATATATATATATATATATATATATATATATATATATATATATATATATATATATATATATATATATACATATGAATTCCATGATATTCCAGAATTTTGAGTAGATATATATATATATCAATTAAGGCTGCCCGGTAATTGGCCCACATGAGAAAGTTTTAACATTCCCGCCAATATGAAGAACCTTTTTGAAGAAAAAGACAATCTTCTTCAGAAGAATTTTTATATTTCTGAAAACTGGTGCCAAATAACTTTCCTTCAACAACTATATATAATATAAAGTTAATAAATGACAAAGTAATTTGGATCTATCAAAAGTTTTGAGAAAGTCACGAATTTCGTTGTAATTGGTAATTGGATCTCAAACATTAATAGCCTGGTATTGCTGATAAAAGATAAGTAAAAATACAGCATAAGCAAAAAAAAAAATATATATATATATATAATCTCTTGATAATTATTAGCAATAACAGGCTGGTTGAATCTTAAAAAACTCGATTTTATTAAAAAATTGACGTTTCACTACGATATTCGTAATTGAAATTTCTTTAAATAGATCACAGGCAACAACAATTCGAATAAATAATTAAATATTGCAAGCTGAAAATATGGCAATGACCCCAAACTTAAGCTGAGAGTTTCAAAGTTTTTATAAACTGTAAGTACCCTTTTTTTAAAGGATTTGAAATTCTAAATAAATAAAAAATTTCATTAAAAACGGCTACTTCCATATAAACGAACTATACCGATAATTTTGCTCTACCTATTTAATATTTTCCCGCGACTAATTTCTTTGTTATTGTTTATTTACTCGTTCTTAGTTCTCGCGGATAGCATTAATCGCCTCCGTGGCAAAGTTTGACCAAATCTCCCATACCGGAGAGTTCAAACAATAAACCACAATGAGGGTGATTGTCTTCCGTATCAGAGGATTTTGTTGTACTATTTTCATCTTCAAATTTTCAATCCAATGCTTTGCTACGCCGTTCTGATGAGGACCAAAGAGTCCGAAACACGTGTCAACGGCTGCTTCCATATAAACGTGCTATACCGATAATTTTACTCCACATCTTTAATGTTTTCCCATGACTAATTTCTTTGTTGTTAGATAAATAGTACCCTATTATTTTTATTTTCAAACATTACGTAGGTAAAGGTTTCTTTGGTTTCCCTTGCCATCTAATGATAACATTTTTGAATGTTAATATTAGACTGAATAGCATATAATAAATAATTAGCAAGACAAAGCAGCCTTATCTTTTCAATTTTTTCACATCAATAAATGTCAAAGAAATTTCAATTACGAATATCGTAGTGAAACGTCAACTCTTTAATAAAATCGAGTTTTTTAAGATTCAACCAGCCTGTTATTGCTAATAATTATCAAGAGATTAAAAATAGATCACAGGCAACAACAATTCGAATAAATAATTATATATATATATATATATATATATATATATATATATATATATATATATATATATATAATATAATATATATATATATATATATATATATATATATATATATATATATATATATATATATATATATATATATAATATGCCAAACAACTTTCCTTCAACAACTGACTTGGTCTTTCATTTTTAACCCTGCAACTGCACACTGGGGTCTAGAAAACCCACGTGCACTTTAGATTCTACCTTGTGCTCAGTGTTTCGATTGTGACCTTGGGCCATGTAAATTCAGTTTAAAGTTGTATACGAGTGAGGCAGGACGCAAAAAATTTTCTCGCTTATAGGTAAGTGGTAAAATTAGATTTTAGCTGCTCCTGGGTTACCGAGACCCCAGTGTGCAGGATTAAGTTACTTGTTTTATATTAGAAATTTTATTTTCTATTATTTTGTAGGAAGAGGTCAAGGCCTAAAAGGAACGATAATCGTCCGCTAACAGATGAGGAACTGCAGGAGATTGTAGATAATCTTGGGAGCAGTCCAGATCATGAAAATGGATATGAAATTGGATAATTGTCGGATAGTGAAAACGATTATGAGATGGAGGAGGATGAGGAAGACGATGAACAAAGTGCTTGTGAAATTTAACAGGGTGATGAAAATGAACAGAACAATGAAAATGAAGAACACAGTGAAAAGGAAAGTGAACAACCTGGTGAGAATAACAGCGAACAAGCTAGTGGAAATAACAGCGGAAAAAACAGTGCTCATGAGAATGAACAAAGCAATGAGCAAGAAAGGCCTCCAAGAGCGAAGATAAATAAAAGCGTCCTAAGAGTTAAAAATAACCACCTGTGGTCATCTGTAGTTCCTCATAGGAGAGGTCGTTTGAGAGCTGACAACATTGTTTTACATTTACCCGGCGCTAAAGGTGATGCTAGAAAAGCAGCAAAAACCTAGGCAAAATAAAAACGTGCTCCTAATTTCCACCTTACAATAAGACGATTCCATTGATCACGAGACAAATAAACCAACTATAATTGTGACATACAACGCAACCAAAGGTGGTATAGACACCTTCGATCAGTTGTGCAATTCATATACCACAGCACGAAAAACAAATAAATGGCCTATGCGAGTGTTTTATGGTATGCTTGATGGAAGCTGTATCAATTCGATGATTTTGCTCACCTTTGCTAAGGGAGATTGGGCAGAAAAAAAAATCGGACACTCAGGAATTTCCTAAAAGAGCTGGTAATGTCCTTGGTAATACCATTTCTCAGAGAACGACTACGGTTGCCAACGCTTAGAATATCACTGCGTCAAAAGATAATGGAAATCTTGCCTGTGCCTCCACCAAATGAAAATTTGCGACGAAAAGTTCGTTGTAATTTTTGCGATAGGAAAAAAGACAGAAAAACAAATCGTCGTAATATTGCTATAGTGGGATATCTTACTGAGACTATGTTTCGAGAAATAGGCAAGTTTAAAATTTATGTTTCTTTGTTTCCATTTAACTTGGTCAATTTTAGATAGAATCCAATGATACTTTTTTTGATTGTTTCATTCAATCATTACTCTCGGATTACTTATTAAAATTAAGAAAAATATCTAGATACATCAATTTATTTGCAATTTTGCTAGATATCTCACTGTTGCATTATTTTCTGATTGAACTTTTGTCGTTTATCTCACTAACGTAACTAGGATCTTTTTCTGTATTACTATGACTGCATCGTAGGAAAAACACTTTTATAACTTTATGGTTTTATTTTTCATAATATTGAATATTGGGAACATAATTTTGAACAAAACTCAAGAAACCATGAACAATGAAAACTGAACAGTCTGTGAAATTATAAAATTATAGCAATTTTTTGTAAAAAAGAACATGTTCTTTCTTATGGAGCAGTTTTTCATTGCACAATGATATTAAATCACTCTTCTTGTTTATTCCTAGGGTAGGTGGAGTGCTGTATGCTGGTTTCAGTTCGACATCTTCCAGCATTGATTGGCGTTTCCCTCTCATTTTGTGGGTTACATCAATAACTCCAAAGTTTTCATCGGTATAACTTGTTTTGAAAAGGATTAGGTTTGGATTTTCACTCTCTATCTTCAATATCTTAATTTCACTCCATAAAACTTGTTTCCAGCTCTTGTACCAGATAAGGTTTTCCATTTTTCTTCGCCTTTCACAATGGTTGTGAATTCGCTAGGAACAAAAATTGGTCCACTCTTCAATATCCTATTCTTCTCTCTTTCAATGCAGGAATGCATACTATCACCCTTATTTTCTGTATGCCCAACTATCAAGTACTTGTGTGTTATCGATGTTATTTTCAAAAACTTCACACAATAAATATACATAGAACATAGATATTTGTTCGTATTCTGGGATGAGCAGTTGTCACTATAAAATATTACTTTCTTGTTGATACAATTTTTTTTCAAGAATGTGAAGACACCAGTGCCAATTTCATTAGCACCCATTTTTGCAATTCCTTCATGCCATATTTTGCAATATCCTTGTCTGAGTTTCAAATCGAAAAGTGTAAAATTGATACATTTAAATTGCTCTTGCTATAAAATGAGGAAACATTACCATTAGGTAACTGACACACTGCTTGTAATTCATAGCTGATTACAAGAGTATCAGAGTCAGCATTCTTATCTCTTTCTTTCTCTTGTCTCGAATTATTTATTTCTCTTTTATGTTGTTCATATTTATTCAACTCCTCAGCTTTTTCATCTTCTGATTTATTTTTATAAACTTCGCAAAAATTGCATAAATCCTTTTTAGGTTTGAAAAACCCAATGTTGAAATCTGAATGAAAAATTTTGTTGTAGGTGTGAAATTTCACGAATGGTTCCTGGAATTCTTTGCAATATTCAGTGTAGAGTCTATACATCATTGATATATTGAGAGATCCTTCAATGTAATCTTTACTACTACTTGCACGGCGATAATGAGATTTCACTCTCGGAAAACTATTGATATGTCTTTTCACCCCCTCGATAAGTTTGGCCTCAGTAACTTTACGATTATTATGCGTACCACGTCTCTCAGGTTCTAGAAATCCATGGTCATCTATTTTTTTCATTACTGTGGAGATGGCATTATTAGATAAAGCCAATGTTGATTTGAAAAAATGTTTACATGTTCTAATCTTCTGACCATCGACTTCCAAATAATAAACAAAACTTGGTTGTCGTTTACTATTTTCTTTGCGCCTGGAAGATTTTGGTAAACGGTCAATGTGCTGTGCTAAGAATTGTCTCTGCTTTTGTTTATCAGCTGAAGCATAGTAATTAGCAAAAATCGACTTTTGGGCATTCCTGTTAATTTTTGTAGAGCACTGAAGGCTACAATGTTCCTAACAAGAAGAATTCCGTATACGTTTAACAGTTTTTTCTCTTACTGTCTGGGTTTTATATGCTTGGCCTGAATTGACTTTGATTTTCTTGATATTTCTCGCCCATGAATTAATATTTTGCTTCCTCTTAGTTTTCCTTATACGATCATCTTCATTTTCTATCGATTTACCATGATTCTCCACTCGATCATATTCATTTTCCTTATCATGCCCAAAATACTTATTTTCGTCTTCCTCATTCTCTTCTTCATTATCACTTCTATTCAGAGTATAGTCAGGATCCTCCCGACTATCATCGCTGGATTCTGGAGAAAGACAATCTTGTTTGTCATTTATACCTGAAAAATATCTGTGTTCCTGCTCAGAATTCTTAGCGTCATTTATTACTGGAAGAAGTGAAATGTATTGATTTGGATCTGATTCTTCTTCAATTATATCTTCATCGATTTTATGCCTTTTATCTTGATTATACTCATTTTCTTCATCATGCTCATAACCTTCATTATAATTCTTATCCTCTTCTCCTTCACTTTCTTTATTCTCATTTATGTTGAAGATAGAATCAAGGTCTTCCTGAATATCAGCGATGCAAGCTTGCTCATTTATTACAGCTAAAGAATTTATACCTTCCTGTTCCCCATTTTGTATCATGCCTGTCACTGAAAAAAAATTGTCAGAAAATTTAAAAAACATCCCATTATTACTACCTAGCGACTCTTCATGGTGAATAACTGCTTCAGACATCTACATCAGCACTGGTTCATCATCGAAAAAATCCGACAGTATATAATCTGTTTCTTCAGTAGTACCATCAGTTGTTGTCAAAACGTTCAATAGAGAACCATCCGTATTATCTGTGTAATAAAAATTATATTTGATCTGAAGAAAACTATCGTATGATGTGGAATCACCAGAAGATTATGATGCTCACTTTATACAAAACCGTAATATCAAGTACTCATCTAGGTAATTGATCATTACTCCAATAAAACTATAAGAACTAAGCGTGGAACTGAGCCCAAATTACAGAACGTGTGAACGTAGCAACATCCAAAACTTTCAAACAGATTTATACATCGGAACAGAGGCTAGAAAACTGCTCGAATGTTGATATTTTACATGAAATAAAGAAAACAAACGTATGAAATATACGCACTTACCTTTTTCAGGAGTACCTAGAAGTGATTTGTAGAGCTAATTCCACTATTTTTCTAGCCCTTGAATTCATGTTTTTTCAACGACACCACACAAAAAAACGGTGCTCACATTTACTTTAAACTCACTAAGAAATTGAATGAATGAATGTCTTAGTAATGCATCAAACAAAATATAATATCTCAAGAATGCAATACTGGGATTTCCAGCTTATCTCACTATTGCGCTAAGCATATTGATGTTTTTGATGTAGTGCAATAGTGAGATATCACTTTTAGCTATTGAATTATTTTTTTATTGAAATATCTCAGTATTGCATACTGAAATAGGGGCTATTTTATTCATTTTTCACAGGATATCCCCATTCACGCAGGATATCCCACTATTGCAATTTTACGACGAAATATGCATTGTAGCGTGTGCCATAAATCGTTTTGCAATGAACACAGGGTAATGGTATGTAGGAGCTGTGAGACTGATTTATTAAACTGACTAAGAAAAACTTGAGCAATTATAATTTTTTCAATTGCACAATAAAAAAGAATGACATTTAGTTGAAACGTTTTGTATACTTAGAAATCGAAGATTTTAGTTTTTGTGAATTTCTAAAAAATCATGCATTTTGTTGTATTTCTTTTTTTAATTTGATATTTTTAAAATAAAAACATTTGTTCAAACTACTTTTTAATATGTTATATGCTCTCCAAAATAATCAGTTTAACCATTCCATGTGTAAAAACAATAAAAAAATATTACCAACTTGAAAAAACTCCATTTCATTAATTTGGTTTTTGAGACCCCAATATGCAGTTTGTGTCTTGAAAAATAAGTTTACAGTAGCAAGGTTAAGTACATATCTTTGTGAGGTTTTTTCAAAACCTGTTATTTGGTAATATACTTCAAGGGTGTAATCTTTAGCTACTATGAAGGTTAACAAAGACACATATATCTGTATTAAGCAAGCAGTCAATTGACATTATTAAAAGACACAATTATTATTGTTTTTTATTATAACTTGAGCTGAAAAGATTGAAATATACAATAGATGCAAACATTAAATTTAAAGCTTTATAAAACTGTCAGTAGAATTAGGTAATTGAAATTTATCACATACAATTATTTGTTAGGTTTTCAGAGATCACAAAAAGCAATTGTATGTCTCTCCATTAATGATAATTATGAATAAAAAGTATATAGTAACAGGTAAATTTTCAGTTATTGTCCATTTTTGGAAACAGAAAACTGCCTATAAATACATTTTGGTATGAAAAATACAATTTTGTCAAAATGGCATTTTATAAATGAAACAAATAAATATCAATGAGTTTTTCTTCAATATGAAGCAATTTCTAAGAGGTCATGCACGAATTATTATTAGCACCTAATTGTTGCATTGTGGTTTTAAATATATATTTATGCAAATATGTGCATTGGAGTGTTCACCTAAGGAAGAATTTATTAGCTGTAAAAAATATCACATTATATATCAAACTTTTGTAAGACTTTTAGTTAGTCGTGCATTTGAAGATGAACGGCTCTTTGGATGGAAATCTATACTGGAGCGGGATGTCCTTACTGACAAATTTTTTCTTTTTTTTTCTCGATCAATAGCGATTACATCCATTTGTTCTGGAACTGTTAAGGCAAAGAAAACATCATGGAATTCATAGCAGGCTGCTGAGACCTGCAACAAATCAGTGTGATATAAAATAGTGAACAGTCTATAATAACTTTTTTTTTATTTTTAAAATTTCATAAAATGGTACTATATTCTCAATACAATTATGATATAATAAATAAGTTTAGTTTACTATTATAAAACTTTTTTCTATATATATATATGTTTATTTTTATCATAATAAATACAAAAAATCTTCAAAGTTTACAAAATCATCAAAGCTCATCATTATCCCCAGAACAGCAGGAATATACATCAGAAAGTGGTCCCCAATCGGCCAGGTTTGGTCGGTCTCAGGATCATAAAATAAAAATTCTTTTGACAAACATGTGTGTTCACATAAACAACAAATACTTCAATTTTTTTGTTTTGTAAGGCACCAACTCTTGAGTAAAAATCTGTATTTATCAAAGTCTGCAATATTCTTTATAGTATCGGGTACTTCATTATAAGCTTTTATTGCTCTATCTATTGGGTTATTGACAACTTTATTTGTTCTAGGCTTCTGTATGTTGAGTTTATATTTATTTCTTGTATCATGTGTGTGCACTTGATTTCTATGACTCATCTCAGTATTCGTTTTCAGTTGACTTCAACAGTTTATATATAAATTTACATTGTTCAATTTTGAGAATAATTTCCACTTTGTCTAGTTTTACTTGTGCATATACATTGTCTGTGGACATTCTATAGTCCAAGTTGAATAAAACTTTCACCACCCTATTTTGTAGTACTTGAGTTTTATTTAATGTTGTTTTCCACATGTACCCCATATTGTAATCATGTATCTATAAATGCTTAGGAAGTAAGCGTTGTAAATACAATATTTGCCTTTATCATCTATGTAGGATCTACATCTATAAATGGCCCCTATCATAGGGGTTATTTTCTGTCTCATCTTTTGTATATGTTCGTTCCAGTCTAGCGACTCTTCAATTGTGAGGCCCAGGTATTTTGTACATTTGACTCGGTTTAAGATAGTTTCATTTTGACTTCAGTCATTATCATATTCTTTTGCTTAAAGATCATATACACACACTTCATCTCATTGACTTTTAACTTATTATGAAGTAGCCATTTTTTATACAATATCAGATCTTCATTGACCATTATTACCAATTTTTCTAAAGATGTGCCACTATAAGCCAACACTGTGTCATCCGCAAAAGTGAAGTACCTAACCTTCAATGTAGCCTTTTGCAAGCTCATAACATATAAAATATACAAGAGAGGCCCGATCACAGATCCTTGGCAAACGCCCTTTTCTATATCTAGTAAACTACTATCAGTCTTATCAACAGTTACAAATTGCTTTCTATTAGTCAGGTATGAGTTTATTAGCTCATTCATATTGCCTCTTACTCCCATTTGCTCCAATTTATACAGTAATGTTTTGTGGTCCACCACATCAAAGGCTTTCTTTAGATCAATAAATACCGTGATAATGTATTTTCTTCCATCAAGACCTTTATTTACATAATTCACAAGATCTGTTGTTGCACATAATGTATTGCTATTCCTTATGAAGCCATACTGACATCGATCAAAACCAGCATATCTCTCCAAGAAGTTAACAATTCTGGTCATCATCAGTATTTCCAAGATTTTAGCAAAGTTCCGGCCGATAATTACTCATCTCATTCACAGGTCCAGATTTGTATATCGGACTGACCTTACTGATCTTTAGTATATCAGGGAATTGCCTATTTCGTATTATGTCATTTGCTAATCTAGTAATGATTGGTACAATTGATTGTTCAAGTAGCTTCAAGTCACTAACCGTTATATCATCATATCCTGGTGAGGCATTTGACTTCAGTGTATTAATTATATTTTTTATTTCTAGGGTTCTTACTTCCTCAGTAACCATACTATTTATGCAATACAGCTCTTTTAAATCAACAAGGTCATTCCTTTTTTGTTTTTCTATCATTAGCGTTTCAATAATTTCTGTTCCAATTTCACAACGTATCATGAAACTTTAGCTAAATTTTATCACCAGGTGAGTTAGAACATTTCAACTCCTCTAAATAGTGAAATCATAGAATAGTATATTCTGTAACAAGGTTAGAATGAAAATTCGATGCAACTGGAAAAGTTCCGAGCGCGAGCCGAAGGCGAGCGTGAGGAACCACGAGCATCACGAATTTTCATTCTAACCGAGTAGCAGACTATACTTTCTCCACGATCGAAAATTTTAAATATATATTTTTATATGAAAACGAACAAAAGATAATTTATATTACAGAACTCAATCACAATTATATTAGGTAAACACTCAATAATTCAAGAAACATTCTACTTTGTATTAATTGTTATATTTGTATAGTTCTCGAAATGAAAACTGGTGCATTATTGGAAGAATTTTCAACAATTGCGTGGTTTGTAGAAGATGAACTAACAGTCACATAATTTGAAGTGGAAGGCATGATTAGTGGTGTATTGGATCCAGTAATTGATGAGACTAACTTATTTGCTTTATTTATTCGATTTTGCACCGAATTTTTTATGTATCCTTCTGGCACTTGAGAAGACTTCCATCTCCCATGCCTTTTTAGTGTTTCCATATCTGCTCCTGTGTCCACTAACACAGTAGCCGACGTCCTCCAATAACAATGACCAGTGTAGTGGTGTATTTTCACACTCTGATTCTGAACCCCTGCATAAATTCATAACACTTATTATATTTTCGAATGAAAACGTGACAGCAATAATTTTGACACTTACTCAAATTTGTCACTACGATGACAATCAACTGCGTCAAGGCTAATGTCATTATTGCTAGCCAGTGTGAGAATATTATTCTATCACAAGGGAGAGAAAGCAAATACATTTAAATTGCATGGGGGCAGAGGTGTTGCAGAATATTTCTTCAATCTCAAGAGAGAGAATTCCATCATTCTGTAATCAAATTTGATATCAGAATTGACGAATTCTGTGATGATTGTGGAGAAACATAGTTTCAACTGACTGTATGCTAAAATTCAAGCATAATAAAAAGCCTTGTCAGCAAATTTTGTAAATTACGCTTTCATAGTCGATGTTATAGGAAGACTGTAAAACTGTCGGTTAATGAGTAATCCAAAGATTTCGATTTCAACTGCGTTCAATTATCTTCAGAGGTAAAGTGTATGGGATGTCAAAGTTTCTCACGAGCAGTCCCCAAATATAACAACACTCTCAGTAGCCTTATTACCACTTAAGATGTTTACTAGAATAAAGTATAAACTTTAAATTAAAATACTTATGTTTCACAATATAAAAAATATTTAGATACTGTATTTAGCAGTAACGAAAAGTCGACATGTTTCGAGTTATGAACTCATTATCAAGACTCGAAACATGTCGACTTTTCGTTACTGCTAAATACAGTATCTAAAAATTTTTTATATTGTGAAACAAAAGCCAAGTGTTTTTATTTTAAAGTTTATACTTTATTCTTTATGATGTTTCACCAAGTGATGTGCGAGAATTCAATCTCATTTACTAGAATTGCTACCAGAACATTGATATCAAGCTCCACTAATATATAAATTAGTTAACATATGAATAGTATTATAAAATAGATTTAATACTTGAGCTTTAATAATATTTATTTAGTTCACTGACTGAAATGGTGTCTTAACAAATATTTATACTTCAAACTAATTTTGAGGGAGAGTTCTACAAGTTCAGTTTTATATGTCTGCTTAGGAATTAATAATGACAATATTATTTTCTATGGATCAATTTTAAACGTGGTTCTCCTGAAAATTAATGATGAACGTGATGCAAAATGTTGATTAAATTCATCAATATTACATATAGAGTATCGAATAATTACATCAAAAAATTTCTTCAGAATATTAAATTAAATTTGGTATTAGAGTATTAAAAAGTGTGAATATAAAAGGAAAATAAATTTTGAACAGAAAATTCTTCAGAAGTCAATTAAGGGGTAATATTAAAAACTGGCAGTTCATTATCATACTTCCCTCATCTTTATTATAATAATTCAGCACAAACCGACCTATTTCTCAAAATGTTAGTACTAGTAGATTTAAAATGAAGTAGTGAAATTATTTATTGATCAATTCAGATATTTACCTGATGTATCAATCTCCTATGTAATTCAACATCTGCCTCTTCTATGGTGTCCAATCCTTGTAATTCAAGAGCACACAAAAGAGCATCCTGTATTGTTTGAATAAGAGTTTGAACTCTTGCAGTTTTCATCAACCTTCTCACCAGATAACCTTTCACGTAAGCACCTATAACACTTGCAGCCTTGTTCTACAAAAAGTATAAAATAATTATCATTAATATAATATTCCTCAAGTAATCAATCAAATTTAGAGAAGATCCTTGTATAAAGTTAATAAATGACAAAGTAATTTGGATCTATTAAAATTTTGAGAAAGTTAAGAATTTCGTTGTACTTGGAAATTGGTTCTCAAACATCAATAACCTCTTATTGCTGATAAAATATGAGTAAAAACATAGCACAGGCAAAAACATACATATATATATATATATATATATATATATATAAATATATATATATATATTTATATATATATATATATATATATATATATATATATATATATATATATATATATATATATATATATATATATATATATATATATATATATATATATATATATATATATATATATATATATATATATATATATATATATATATATATATATATATATATATATTTATATATATATATATATATATATATATATATATATATATATATATATTTATATATATATATATATATATATATATATAAATATATATATTTATATATATATATATATATATATATATACAGTATGTCCACGGATGGGGTTTACAAGAGCACAAATAGACTAAAAATTGAAAGATACGAAAAAATGTCACTCTTAATAAACGTTTCTGCTTGTCTAGAAAAATCATAAAAAATTTTAATTTTTTTATACAGGGTGGGTACAAACTGCAAAAATGTTATTTTGCTCAAGAGTAAACATACCTTTTTTTGAAATTTAAGAAAAAATGTCACTCTTAATAAACGTTTCTGCGTGTCTAGAAAATACGAACCATCATAAGAAACTTTAATTTTTTGATACAGGGTGGGTACAAACTGCAAAAATTTTATTTTGCTTAAGAGTAAACATACCTTTTTTTGAAAGTTACGAAAAAAAAATCACCCTTAATAAATACGATTCATCATAAGAAACTTTAATTTTCTTACACAGGGTGTGTAAAAACTGCAAAAATTTTATTTTGCTTAGGAGTAAACATACCTTTTATTGAAAGTTACGAAAAAAGTCACTCTTAATAAACGCGTCTGCTCGTCTAGAAAATACGATTCATCATAAGAAACTTCAATTTTTTCATACAGGATGGGTACAAACTACAAACATGTTATTTTGCTTGAGAGTAAACATAGCTTATTTTGAAAGTTATGAAAAGAGGTCACTTTTAATGAATGTGTTTTCTACACAACAAACCGAAGTAGAATTATTCATTAAAAGGTTTACCTATGTAAAAATTATTTCCCAAAAATTATTCTCTGGCACACCTCTGACAGGTGAACCTAGTTAAAATAATATTGACACTTAAGGTGACAGGTACTTGTTGTCAATAAACCGCACTTTAATCAAAGATTGGAAGAGGGAGATGACGCGAAATGACTTGATTATTGCTTGTGGATAGGAGATAAAATTTTGTTTTTATAAATATATCATGTTTTCTGATGAAAGTACATTCTCTACCAATGGAACCGTTATAACCCAGCACCTTAGGTACTGGCCTTTAGAAAATCCCGAATTCAGAGTTATGGCGAGAAGACAATATTTCAAAAAAATGAACGTATGGTGCGCGATATCTATCCATGGCATCATAGGTTAGAGAATGGCTTGACCACAGATGTGGCCCCCAAGAAGCCCCGACCTTGGCCGATATGTTTTTATGGGGCCGTTTGAAACAAATTGTTTTTTCTATTTTATTTGAAAAAGCAATTAGAAAAATTTGTTGAGTATGGCGGTAAAGTTTTTGAATAGTGAAATCGTTATCGTAATATTTTCATGTTAATAAAAATGTTCGTATTATTATTATTATAATTACTTCATCAAGTAAAAACGTTTATCAAGAGTGACTTTTTTTCGTAACTTTCAAAATAAGGTATGTTCAGTCTTAAGGAAAATGACATTTTTGCAGTTTGTACCCTCTTTTTTTATAAAAAAATTAAAGTTTCTTATGATGAATCGTATTTTCTAAACAAGTAAAAATGTTTATAAAGAGTGTTTTTTTTCGTAACTTTCAAAATAAGGTATGTTTAGTCTTAAGGAACATAATATTTTTGCAGTTTGTACCCACCCTGTATACAAAAATGAAAATTTCTTAAGATGAATCGTATTTTCCAGACAAGCAGAAACGTTTATGAAGAGTGACTTTTTTTCGTATCTTTCAATTTTTAGTCCATTTGTCCTCTTGTAAACCCCATCCGTGGACATACTGTATATATATATATATATATATATATATATATATATATATATATATATATATATATTTTAATAATTAGTTATAAGCAGTATGAAAACACAATAACAGCAAAATTCCAAAAATCATACCTCTCTCTCTTTTAGCATTATTTTCTCATCAGTGACTGCTGCAATATTGTCAATAGAATTTTGTTTCGCTTTTGTTTCTGATAAAGTGTCTAGATACGTTTTGTCATGAATATCCCAATTATCTAAACAATATTCGCCATCCTGGTCAAGAATTTTGACTGTTCTCGAACTTAAATCTTCCAACAGCTCTGAGCCGGAGGTGGACATATCAAAATATAAAGACTGACTTTCTGCTAAGGAGCTTCTTCCTTGTTTTGAGGAATCACTCAAGTTTAGGGTTGTGCAATCAGAAATACTTCTCGCTCTTCTGACAATCTCTATATTTTCTGATTTTTTTTTTGGACATACATTTTGTGTGGAATTAATACTAAATTCTTCCCAATTTTTTATCTCTTTATCATGCTGATCACTCATGTAATTATTGATCTGAATATTTCTGCGATCTAACAAGTCTTTTGTTGAAATTTCATAGTTCTCTAAGTTTTTTTGATGTTCTTTTTTTTGTTTTTCAATTAATTCCAAAATTTTACTGGAATAAATTTCAGGAATCTGATTCAATAATAATTTCAATTCAGTCTCTGTATTTGGAGTCCGAACTTCTTCTTCAACAGAACGAATTCTAGCTTTCTCATCGGTATTTGTTTCTGCATTGCCATTAAGCAATCCTATGAGATTTTTCTTACTGATGCTACTATCATTGATGGGTGTTGTTATATTTATTTCTTGTACCATTATGTCTGTAGTTATTACTTCAACAGTTGGTTGTTGATTTATTGAATTATTACGATTTTCTTGATTTTCTTTGGCGGCATTGCTGATTTCATTGACTTCAGTGACATTAGAATATTTTTTATCTACAGAATTTTCTAAAATATTATTTTTGAAGTTAATTTCTTCCTCATTGGTGCTTTTATACAAATTCACTCTGACGCTGAAATAAAATTTATATTGAAGAATACTTGTAATTAGATATATATATATATATATATATATATATATATATATATATATATATATATATATATATATATATAATATAATAGTTAGATATATATATATATATATATATATATATATATATATATATTATATACACAATAAAAAACCAATAGCGTGGAAATATCAAGAGATTATTGTTTTTAAGTTCATAACCAGGAAAACATCTATTTACACGTGTTTCGGACTTTTTGGTTCATATCAGAATAGCGTAGCCAAGTAAGGGTTGGACAATCTTGGAAATGGAGAAACAACACATAGGAAATCCTATTGTAGAAGGCGATTGCAAATTAGCAGCTCCTGCTGGAACAATCCTATTTCAAAAGTAAGATCTTCACATTCGCCGCAGATGCAACTTATTTCATCTACAGGGCCTCGGACCAACTAAATATGATATATACAATATCTCTTACTTTTTATTTTATCTATAAATCAGAAGATTATATGAAAATGATAGTTTCAAAATAGTGCTCTATTTTATTTCTGCACATTGGCTTTCAAAAGTAATAATGTGATGAGAATAAACAATTATATTGACATCGATTTTTCAATTTTCGAAATTGCATATTTTGGTTTGTATCAGTTTGTTACTCAAGAAAATCAGTTTGTAGTTTTATTGGAACGAAGTTCCTTATCGCATATTTCACCTCAGACACTTGGTGAATGAAAGCTAGGACGAAAAAAGTTGACTTCAACCATCACAGCATTCGATAGGCGAGAGCGTTGGTTGAATTCGTATATGCGTATGTATTAAAACAATGGTTAATAATAACAATTTACACATTTTTTAAAACAAATAACGCATGACGCACGTTTCGGTGGAACTTCACCTTCTTCAGATGCTAATGGCAAACTAACTATGATTCTCTGTTATATCGAAAACAAGAAATGACAAATTGTGTAGAAGGGGTAAATAGAAAGATGGTTACAAATAATTATTAGAATAGGAAAAACCAATTCTGAACTGCTAGTCAGGTAGTTCGGTAATTTTGAAAGGATTAAGAAGAGGGCTTGAAGTATGATCGATTTGGCTATTCAATAGGAGACCGGAATGCTTGTATTTATTTATCTGTAATGATTCTAATAAATTAAGTTTAATTCCCTTATTTTCAGTATTTAATATTTTAAAATCGAAATTGAATGTGTGATTTTCTTGGTAAAAAAAAATTCCTTTGCATAATGTGAATCCAACTTCTGATTAACAAAGCTACGTTTGTGTTCCGAAATTCTAGTTTGAAAACTTCTGAAAGTTCTACCAATGTAAAACTAATCACTCAGGAAACATTAAGTATTTCATTCCTCCCTCACATACGTGTGAGAGGAGGGCTGCTGCTCAATGGCGCCAGAAAGGTGGGGCCCACTCAGTCAATTGATATAGGCATCAAATATTTCAATATCATTTCATTTTCTATCTTCAACTGAAATCATTATAGTCAAATTTCTATATATATTCCAACCTGTCTGATTTCGCTATCACGCCCTCCTCTAGAAAAATTCCTGCGGGCGCCTATGCGGCTGCACAGGCGCACTTGTATGTAAAAGTGTACATAAAGTAGGACCACGCACGAGCCGCCAACCGCGGCGGTTGGCGGTCGGGCGGTTGTTAATTTGTACAGGAATATATGGTAGACAACGCACGGGCAGCTGCGTAACCGCGCGGTTGGGCGGTAGTCGACATCGGGCGCGGCGAACGCGGCAACCGCGCGGTCTTGCGGTTGTCGATTTGTACAGACTAGAATGGCAGACCACGCACGAGACCGCAATATCGCGCGGTTTCCCTTCATTATTAATTTAACATTTGTAGTAAATTTGATATTTTTAGTCACTCCGGTAATTTCCTTTTCAATTTTGTTCAGTAATTCACCGAAAGACGACGTTGACATACTGGTATAATTGAAAAATTTGTCTTCGAAGCTTCTCAATTCTCTATAGAAAATTACGAATGCTCCTTTACTACTTCTTTGTTGAAGCAGAGGGTGAATACAATATTTTGCATTGCAACGGCGTTTGTTTCGTTTTTTAGATAGAATTTAAATTTGCGAAATGGCTAGAGCTACTACTGCGGACACTTTCATGACGACTAGCGATCAACAAACCGCGACGGCCACCGCAAGAGCAATCCGCGCTCGACCGCGCTACCGCTCGACCGCCAACCGCGGCGTTTGGCGGCTCGTGCGTTGTCACCCTAAGGATAGGTAAGGGTGACAACGCACAAGCCGCCAACCGCCGCGGTTGGCGGTCGAGCGGTAGCGCGGGCGAGCGCGGATTGCTCTTGCGGAGGCCGTCGCGGTTTGTTAATCGCTAGTCGTCATCAAAGTGTCCGCGGAAATAGCTGTAGCCATTTGGCAAATTTATATTCTATCTAAAAAACGAAACAAACGTCGTTGCAAAGCAAAATATTGGGTTCACCCTCTGCTTCAACAAAGAAGTAGTAAAGGAGCATTCGTAGTTTTCTATAGAGAATTGAGAAGCTTCGAAGATACATTTTTCAATTATATCCGAATGTCAACGTCGTCTTTCGGTGAATTACTGAACAAAATTGAAAAGGAAATTACCGGAGTGACTAAAAATATCAAATTTACTACAAATGTTAAATTGATAATGAAGGGAAACCGCGCGAAATTGCGGTCTCGTGCGTGGTCGGTCATTCAAGTCTGTATAAATCGACAACCGCAAGACCGCGCGGTTGCCGCGTTCGCCGCGCCCGATGTCGACTTCCGCCCAACCGCGCAGTTACGCGGTTGCCAGTGCGTTGTCTAGCTAGTCTAGCATATATTCCTGTACAAATTAACAACCGCCCGACCGCCAACCGCCGCGGTTGGCGGCTCGTGCGTTGTCCTACTAAGACAAGATAATTTATAGAAGAAAGGAGGTGAGGTGGGTTTCAGAGGATGAATACTGGCTCAGCATTCGCCCACGTAAGTTTGCAAGCAGTATTGTCATTATAGAAAAAACTCATGGCAGACACCAAGGTTTGTACCTGGAAACTCCCGAACGCCAATAAACGCACATATCTGCTCGGCCATTACCTAGGTATAGTTAATGTACCTATCGCTACTCATAGTTGTACGGTAGTAAGTGAAGTTATAGCTTACTGTATTAACTATGGGAGGAGCCGTTTAAGTGTATGATTTTGGTTTGCGGTCTGAGGGATCAGATGGTGGTGGAATTTGGGTGGCGGCTGTATGTTTATTAATTTGAGTGTTGTTGTAATGAAATAATCCATTCTCATTAATTCTGTTGGTATCAAATTAACTTTATATTGATGTGCATACAATACAAAACTAATTAATAGAAATATAATTAGATGGAAACACTGTTTGAAATTCCAGAATACATGATTCTGCACTGGCCACTACTGATAATATCATCAATATCAAATCTTCTAATTGGTATACAGGTTTTTCCTAGCGATAGTGTAAATCGTGAAGTGCGTAACTCCATTTTTTTTTAAATATGTCTTATTGTGCCATCTAGTAATATCATAATATACCTACAGTCTGAAAAATGCTGAAGTCCCTTGCATTAACTGTTTTGTAACATAAGCAATCACAATTAAAGTGCCTATCTCCATATTTCAAATTGTAACTACAATTTATTAACAAAATATTAGATAGCAAAATGTGTATTTCCATTATTTGAAGAAGAATTCAGTCATAAGCCCCAAGGCCAAAAATATTGCTCTCCTGATACTGTCCTGTTATACCTGAATTGACTACCAGTAATAAAAAAAATTTCCTTACAATCAATTTTTTCATCAATTAAATTAGTTTTTAGCTCTCCTATAAAATTTTGTTAGATGGAGTTATGAACTTCGCAATTTACACTATCAATATAGACCTTGTTGACGTCTTCGGTTAACAGAAGGACATATTATTATCTCTAAATGAACTATAAGTACTCATACAGTAAGTGCTACTGATGATATAAGCAATCTTAAATACACAATTAAAAGTGAGCATACTAACCTTTCATTTTCATGAGTATAGCTCTCAGTAAGTCCTTGATCACTAGATAATGAAACTGAACTCTGCCTCTTAAGATGTGCTAGGAGAAGAGGACTTGGATTATCCAAAGTATAAGAATTACTTCGGATTAGCCTAGGTCTATCACATACTTCTTTTTCATCGCCTATATCAATTGAATTCCCTTCAAGAACAACTTCTGTTCTACCACTGAAGATGTTTACTGAATTTGTATTATAGTTCTCACAAAAAATAGGTGGGGCCAAATCAAGTACACCAGTACTTCTTAATTTGGGTTCATTTATCCTTTTATTTTCAAAACTTTCTTTTGTATCTGAACTATATTCACTCACATCTATCAGACTTGATGATAAATTCAATGTTTTAGCATTTTCATTTTTATAAGGCACATATTTCAATGGATTTCCAATTTCATTCAGAATTTGGTTAATTTTATAAGACTGATCATTTGAAAACATTGAAGCATTTTCTTCTGATTCAGTTGATTTGCTATGTACTACAATTCTTTCATCTTCAATTTGTTTTTTATTTGATTTTCTGCTGGAGTAGAATTGTTCTAATAATAAGGCTTGTCTCTTATATTCCTGTAGTTCTTGTCTTTTATCACTATTGATCTAAGGAAAATTTTGATTAGTATCATAATATAAAAATTGAAATTTAAAATTTACTTACCAAAGGAGGAAGTATTGGAACGCCTTGTATTTTAATACATGATACGTATAAATTATTTTGGTCCATTTTATTTGTAATAGATATGACATCAGAAGGAGTAATCAATTCAATTATTCTCAAAATTGTCTGTAGGTTTGGTTCCCTCCTAGCTTTTATCAGAAGTAAGAAGTGGAAGCATATGTCAATTGAAATAATATTTAAATAACTATTCCCAAAATTCCATAAAAAAAATAACGTATCCTTTTATTTTCATTCAGTTTAAATAGAATTAAAAAGCTCATTCTGAGTTCAAGTAAAGTAAGAGTTAAGATTGCGATGAGATGACAAGTTGGAGGTTATAAACAAATCGTCACATAGAGTTGGGTTTTGGTGGTCTATGATAGATAAATATTTGCCCTGAGTACATTTTTCAGTTTTTAATCCAATACTCGTTTTTTCTGATATGTAAAATATTCGTGGAATAGCAGTTATTCGTTTCTATAAAATAGATTATCCGAATGGTCTGTGGATAATAACTGCGGTAGGCCTAACTCGATGCGATTATATTATGATTTTTGTAAAGGGTTCGATAAGTTATATCATGAGATCTAAATTTCTTATTTAGTTCATTTAGAGGTTGCTTCTAACCTTCTTCATATTTATCGAATAGATATCGTTAATATAGGTGGTATCCTTCTGATTCCTTTCGCGACTACTTCGGGTGTACCCATGGTACCATTATTTTTTCTCAAATACTTCAATAATATAGTTTATTGTCCTAAATCTGCTTCTTTCCTTGCATTCACTGACGATCTAAAGCTATTCTTTCCTATTCAGTTTCCCCTGATTGTAGTTACAAGAAGATTCCAGCTCATATTCAAATTAAAATAAAAAAAATTAACTTTCTCTAGGGGTGCATTCGCATTGGGCGCTTAGCCGCTCACATCTCTATGACGCTCACTCTTCAAACGCGCTTAATCGTCTGTGGTCAGCACCACAGAAGTGGTGCTTCAAGCGCGCTTGAAGCGTGTAAGCGCCCAACGCCACCCTATATTTCTCGAAATGTCCAACGATTACATTCACCAGAGGAATTTTCGATTGACAGCAAAATTTTATTTAGTCAACACATGAAAACAGTTTTTCATCAAATGTTATATATTTCTGAGGTTTGGATTGAGGTCCTTAATTTTTTTTAAAAGCTTTCATGACTTATAATGCATCATCATACATCAAAACAGATTCAGCTTTGGCGTTTGTGTTAGTATCCCACAGTATATCATTTATAAGAACAGACTGGATCTAGTATTCGATAGGTTCTGACAGAACTCCTCTATCTGCAGTTTGTATCGTGTAGAAATCGATAAAACGATCTAGAACTGTATAATTAGACTCTTGCCTCATTTAAACAAAAGCTTCGAGCTGTCAGGTTTATTTCCTAATTCTGTTCAAGAGTTGAATTTTGTCTTACACTGTACCTATGCCAAGGATTTTCGGTTATATTTACATACATACTAAAGAGATAAATATGTTAGGCATTATTCTGTTTTCAAGAAAACCTAATTTCTTATGTGATTATGTGAAATTTCTCAGCTTTAAGTCAAGAAATTTATGAATAATTGTCAGATTTCCAATGGAGAGTTTCATTATATTTCAGAGTACTCATGAACTCAACTTAAATTAATATTTTTTAATAATTAAATATTTCATACATTTTTTCGCACATCCTGAAAATAATTCAATATTCTTATGTAAAATTGGTTTTTAAAGCAATCAATCAATTTTTTTTTTGTTCAAAAATGATGATGGTGTAAGTAATATTTATATGACTATTTCCCTCGTCTTAATTCCCACCAATCACAAACGCGCAATTTTGGATTACAAATGGTTTCTAGATGAAAAAACTGTATGACAGCTCCTGTCAGCAGTTTTTTCGAGTTTATATATATATATATATATATATATATATATATATATATATATATATATATATATATATATATATATATATATATATATATATATATATATATATATATATATATATATATATATATATATATATATATATATATATATATATATATATATATATATATATATATATATATATTATATATATATATATATATATATATATATAGGGTGACCAGACGTCCGTTTTAGTACGGACATGTCCGTTTTTTCAGCTCTGTGTCCGTTAGTCCGTATTTTTTGTAAAATGTCTGTATTTTTCGCGTTTTTGACGAAAAACGAAGTTTCAAAACTTCACATTCAAAAGCGAATGAAAATTACTAGGTCTAGCGTATAGATTTTCATTAAAGCTCGAAGAATTTAGCGAGCTTTTCGTAAAATCCTTAGGCTGAGCTTAGTGTTCAAAATTTGCGAGGCTTAATCTAATAATTTTCATGTGCGTTTTTTTACTGTGAATCGTGTCGCTGTCTACTTGGATACATGGGGAAGCGTGGGTGAGAGGGGGGGTAACGGGAGATGTGTCCGTTTTTTCCATTTAAGCCATCTGGTCACCCTATATAAATATATATATATATATATATATATATATATATATATATATATATATATATATATATATATATATATATATATATATATATATATATATATATATATTTATATATATATATATATATATATATATATATATATATATATATATATATATATATATATATATATTCTTAATTTTTTCAGAGCATTTTACGTTTCGTGACAAAATTTGTTTTGTCAAAATATTTTTGTAATTAGTTTATGGAAATAAAATTGAGAGTATTCGTCTTTTAAAAGTTCTTTGAGAAACATATTAAGCCTATATTCACTGTCAGTCGTCAGTCGCTTGTCGCATCTGTCGTTCTATTGACCATTGACATTCGAATATTTCATTTTGTTCTCTTCGGGCTCTATGGCTTGTTTTAGTTTTCTAATAAAGACACGGCCGCCATAATCAAACAAAATTGTCGAATGAAAAATAAAAATTTGACTTTTTACAATTATTTAGGCAGTGAATAAGTGAACAACTGTCACAGATGAGCGCTAAATTGGACGTAAACAGACGTGTTTTGGCAATACAAGCTAAGAAAAAGCGACATAAGCCCGGAAAGAAGAAAGGTAAAAACGAAATGAATGGCCACGGCGAAAATCGTTCAAAGAATGAGCCATCCCACAGCTCCAGCAATGAGACTATTGAAGATCCTGATGATCAGTATAGTAGTGAGGAAGAAGAGCAAGAGGACAGTACGGATTACAGGAAAGGAGGCTATCATCCTGTCAAAATAGGCGACCTCTTTTTAGGACGCTACCATGTAACTAGAAAACTGGGATGGGGTCATTTTTCCACTGTTTGGTTGTGCTGGGACCTAGTGGATAGAAGATTTGTTGCTTTGAAAATCGTAAAATCTGCAGAACATTTTACAGAAACTGCCTTGGATGAAATCAAAATTTTGAAAGCGGTGAGAGAATCTGATCCGTTGGATCCTAAACGAAACAAGACGGTGCAGTTGTTGAATGATTTCAAAATTAGTGGAGTTAATGGAGTTCATATTTGCATGGTTTTTGAAGTTTTGGGGCATCATTTACTGAAGTTGATCATCAAGTCTAACTATCGTGGTATTCCTCTTAACAATGTTCGTATCATTATAAGACAAGTTTTAGAAGGATTAGACTATCTTCACAGCAAATGTAAGATTATTCATACGGATATCAAACCTGAAAATGTTCTTGTGTGTGTAACAGAAGAATATATTAGAAGATTAGCTTGTGAGGCAGCCGAGATGCATCAGTTAGGATTAAAATTACCTACATCATTGGTCAGCACAGCACCTATACAGGAAGCTCAACAGACTAAAATGAGTAAAAACAAGAAAAAGAAGCTGAAGAAGAAAGCAAAACGTCAGAATGAGCTCCTGAAGCGTCAAATGGAACAAATTATAGAAATTGAAGAACAGAAAAAAATACAAGACAATGATGATACCAGTAAAGATCAAGATCTGAATGAATGTAATGGGGCTTCTTCCAGTCCTGATACAACTCCTGAAGATTCTGAGAATAAAATTATGAATTGTAATGATAATGAAGATCTGGAAACTAATGATAATGAAGCTACTCTTACTATATCTCAGGAAATAGTTGGATCAGAACCAGCCATACAAATGTCAGAAGATGATTCTCCATCTATTACTTCTAAAAGTGAGAGTAAAATTGAATTAGATCCAGCTTTTGTTGAGTGTGAGTTTGATGTCAAAATTGCAGATTTAGGTAATGCGTGTTGGGTAGATAAGCATTTTACAGAAGATATTCAGACTCGGCAGTATAGATCATTAGAAGTACTATTGGGTGCAGGCTATGGAACCTCAGCTGATATCTGGAGTACAGCTTGCATGGCTTTTGAATTAGCTACAGGAGATTATCTTTTTGAGCCTCATTCTGGTGAAGATTACACAAGGGATGAGGACCATCTAGCTCACATTATTGAGCTACTGGGGGACATTCCAAAACGAATAGCTCAGAGCGGAAAGAACTCTAAAATGTTTTTTAATCGAAAGAATGAACTCAGGCATATCACTGGCTTGAAGCCTTGGTGTTTGGAGGATGTCCTTATAGAAAAGTATGAGTGGCCTCTAAAAGAAGCAGAGAATTTTGCCATATTTCTGAAACCAATGCTTGATTTTGATCCAGATAAGCGTGCCACTGCTGCAGACTGCCTTCAACATCCATGGCTAGCGAAATGAACTGTGCTCTCTATAGGTGACTGATTCAAATTGCTTGTGTTGCTAAACAGTGATCAATTGATTTTGTTTTCAACTTAAAAAATCTACATTGTCAAGGTCAAAATTACTCCAGCAATTCATTTATAAATTAGACAAAGTATGAATCATTTCTCAGACTTCTAAATTGACTGACTTAGAAAAATTATGCTGTATGCATTAGATACCGAAACCCCTTCCCCATTAGATACCAACATTCTAGTATTGGATTGGCTGTATATGTGACCTATTAACAAATAAATTATGTCAGCCTGACCAGTAGTAATTGTAGAGTCACATGTGTTTCTCCCTTATCAATCAAATCTCATAGTAATTATTTGTTTGTAACTATGAAATTGCTTTAATTAGATTAATGTTTGATACTTTGAAACTGCAATTACCTTAAAAATTAATTAAAACAATTAGAAGCGTTGATGATACTCTGTTTATATTTATTAATTAATTACACTCCTAACTTTCACATTCTTTGAAGATTTTGTTTTTTTCCATACCAATAAGTCAAGATATTTGAAATTTAGGATTATTGTTTCTCTTTGATTTTCCCAAGGGAGATTATCTGAGGTATCATCAGAAATTGAATAATTCAATATTCTTCAGGTTGATTCTCTCTTTGTCAGTTGAAATTTGGTATACAGATGATAAGGTTCTTTCATGGCACAATTAATTTTTTTTAAATATATTGTGAAAAAACAGGTGGATAAAACTATATACAAACAAAACAGTATATACCTCCTTATAAATTTTAAGTTATTTGAATTTATTCGATGTATTTGTTTTCCATTACCTACCAGAGTCAACTACCATTATTTACAAGAACTAACTCCACAGTGTTTCTAAATGATATTCCTGCAGTAGTTTTATTCAATTTTTGATTTAGCCTTGTTTATATGTTTTGAATGTAGCTGTGAATTATAACTTATCACGTATGTGTTATCTGTAAACTTCATTTTCTTATTGCTTTTAATAGGAAACAATGCTAAAGAAAATGGGGACATTACCTGTCTATGTAAATAATGAATCAAAATAATCTAGAAGAAAATTTTAGTTTGTGATAGTTAAAGCACCAATATTTCTATGATATCAGATTCATGTAAAGAATAAAATGATGAATAATTGATTGCTACAGCAAAAACTAACAATATTGGTTTTATTCCCATCTTTATGTTATTAATAGTATTGGAACAATATAGTGGATGTTATTTGAAGTAGAACGTTTGAACTTCCGAAGTATCACACAGATTTATGTAAATGATTATTCTAGAATCAATATGTTTCGTGGAAATTTTTTTCAAATTTCGACATGGTATTTTAGGTGTTGAATAACTGTTCTGAATGTTTCATTAATATTGGAGCAATATAGTGGATGTTACTAGAACTTTCGAAGTATCACAGTAGTCCAGGGTATAAGCCTTTAAAAATGATAAAAAGTGAAAGAAAATAATAGTAGAATGAAACCCATTGGAAAAGAGGAAGAATATAATAAAAATGAAAGAAAAAATAAATTACGGGCGATCTGAGGTCGGGAAGGGGGTGAGTTTTAAGGGTAAAAAACGGTTTATCTCGATTTCCGGCAAAACTACAAGTCCTATGGAAAAAAGTCAAACAGCAAAATTGTAGGTAATAAAAAGATTTTGAATTAATATCGAAAAAGAACCCTAATTTTCAATCGGAAATTCTCCCGTCAAAATATCAGCTTTTTTCAAAAAGTTTGTGTGCTTTCTGTTCGTTGAAATCTCTACTTTCCGATAGTGTGAAAAAAAATACATTACTATAGTAAATGTTAACAAACAAATAAGTTAATATTTAATAATACATCTATATATTTTGAGAAAGTTGTAGAATCTTCTTTAAATTATATGCGTAGATGCCTATTTATTGCTATTTTAAGACAACTTATATATCTGAGTGACCTACGGAAAATTTTAGCCCATCAAAAGGTATTTCATAGAGAATTGATGAAGAGGCTAGGAGGGTCTGGGCCTTACTACATACCTGTTATTTCGTAGCTGCTGTAAAATTTAATATAGTAATGTATTTTTTTTTGTACACCATCGGAAAGAAGAGATTTCAACGAACAGAAATCACACCAACTTTTTGAAAAAAGCTGATATTTTGAAAATTTGATATATTTGAAAATTAGGGTTCTTTTCGATATTAAGTCAAAATAAGGTGAAAAAATGAATATATCAAATCAATTACAGTATATTTGGGACATGAAAAAGTAAGTTTTCACCAAATTTCGTGAAAAAAAAATTTGTTTGTGAAAGATAAAAATAAAAAACCAAAAACTTGTTTCTTTGAATTTTTCACATAAATTTTGAGGTAATGTGAAAAAAGTGTAGAAACAAAAGTTATAGATCTTTTTATTACCTACAATTTTGCCATTCGAATTTTTTCCATAGGGCTTGCAGTTTTGCCGGAAATCGAGATAAACCGTTTTTTACCCTTAAAAACTCGCCCCTTCCCAAATTCAGATCGCCCGTAATTTATTTTTTCTTTCATTTTTAATATATTCCCCTTCTTTTCTAATGGGTTTCATCCTACTATTATTTTTTTTGGTTCAAAAATTATCGACCCTGGTCTGCAGAGATTTATATGAATGATTATTCCAGTTTCAATATTTTTTGTTAAAAATTCCGATTTTTTCAAATTTCGACGTGTTATTTTCGGTGTTGAATAACTGTCCTGAATGTTTCAGTAGTATTGGAACAATATAGCGGATGTAACTTGAAATAGAACTTTTGAAGTATGACACAAATTTATTTGAATGATTATTCAAGTTTCAATTTTTTTTGTGGTAAATTTCGGGTTTTTTCAAATTTCGACGTGGTATTTTTGATATTGAATAACTGTATTGAATGTTTCAGTGCTGCCGGAATATAACATTCACACAAATGTTTCAATTAGTTTCTCTATTGTAGGACCAATAAATTTAATTATAAGTATTTTTCTGTTTTGGTTTGGGGGCATATGTTTGTTTGAAAGTTAAGTAGGTATCTTTCTTCCTAATCATTAATATTCAAAATGCTCAAATTATTTATTAAAAAAAATTTTGAGAAGGTAGAAAATTTTTCAAAAATATGAGAAAATAGAAAACATTGTAAATCGATGCTAGTGATCAGAGTGAGAATTTCAAGGTGTTCTGAAAGTTTTAACTATGTCAGCATTAAGAATTTGATAATTTTGACGATAATTTCAGAATGTTAAACATTATTAATAGGAAAATGAATCTATTAAACATAATAGATTTTAAAAGCACCGAGTTAATTCTAATGAAATGGGGAATACTATTGTCAATTCTGTTTCAGAATGATCTATTGAACCTGGTTTTTTGTAAAATATGAACGTCTGCTGCCACGACATATTTTTGAATACCTATTTCTCTTGACAAAAATTAACTTTGTATAAACCATGATGCCATATAAAGTCATGATCCTCAATGATTTGAAAAAGGGCCTACAAGATGAATCCGACGGTATATTTACTATTGATCTTATTGCCGATTTTTGGACCCTAAATACTTTATCCAGATGTGTGCTTGCTGCCGAACTCCATGCTATTACCCCATAACGCATTACCGACTCAAACAAAGCATAATAGGTAGTGACAGCCGCCCGCTGGCTTACCACCTGTCTTACTTTTCTAAGTCCTTTGACTCAGTGTACTGCATAGCTTAAAAATATGGTCACTCCAAAGTAAATTTACATCCAATGTTACACCCAAAAGTTTTACATTTGATTCCTTATTTTTTTAATTAGACTTAGTTTCAAAAACTACTGATTTTGTTCTATTTACATTTAACATCAATTTGTTAGATGCAAACCAGTCATTGGCCCTCTGCAGAATATGCTCCAAGATAGCCACCGAGTCCTCTCCTCTTCCCATGCTGACCCCGAAAGTTGCATCGTCCGCGTATAATATGTTTTTTATGCTTTCGTCATTAAATGTATTCGGTAAATCATTTATATATACTAGGAAGAGGAACAGACCCAGCATAGACCCGTGGCACGTCCGTTCCAACAAACATAGGAACACCTTCCACCCCTCCGGAGTTTACTATCTGGTACCGATCAGACAAATACGAAGTCAGCAGTTTCAATGCTCTACCCCTGACGCCATAAAACCCCAGTTTCTCCAGCAAAATATCCCTATCCACACAATCAAACACTTGTCTCTACTTTCAAAAGCATTTGTTATGGCCTCTAGAAGTTTCAATATCAGATGTTGCAAGTCCCTTCCTAAATCCATACAGCTGTGGTATGATAATATTATGCCTGTCAAAATACGCCAACAGCTGATTATAAATTAAAGTTTCCAGGACCTTTGAAATGACCGGCAAATCGCAGAGGCATCCATTTTAAATAGATTGGTATCTCACCTTAGGTCAAGCCGAAACCGAAAATTCATGTCACTTCACACCCATAGGTGGTCAACCACCTATGGGAGGAATCTGAGCATTGCAACCAGCCTTGCCTGCATGAGTGGTGGAACATCGAACGATGTAATACTACGTTGAAGAACGCATACATGGTGGTCACCTATGGGTGTGAAGTGACATGAGTTTTCGGTGATTGGCGTTTCTATTTGTCTTGAAGTGAGATAACTATCGGTTCCGGATGGATGGCGCAGTGATTTGTTCGCATTCATAAATGCTCTTTTTAGAAACTAGGGGGTGGTTATGAGGATTCGATGGTATTCTTTCTTGCTATAGCCAACATACAATCCTCTTAAATACGATAGGAATAACTATAGTTACTTAACCGTTTCGGAAACAGTAGCAGATTGTTCGGAATGTTGATTATTGAATTGTTTTACTAAATCACAGATTGTATGGTATAATTGCACAAGAAATTACACGAATTTAAGAAGTGAAACAGGTTATGTACATGTATTTTGTGTACTCTTCAAAAGCCTCTACTTTGGGATGCAATTTTTGCACAACCCATTCTGAGAACAAATTATTAGTAGGGTGAGGAATAGACAGATCCACTCCATGCCAAAGAACCTAGTTGACCTTTTCTGCGTAACGTAAGAACGATCCCTTCAACTTAGTTAAATAGTAAATTATGTTGATTAGTTTATCACAAACTTCACAATGTCTATATTATCTATATTTATTGGAGGGTTTACTTTTTACAAATGTTATATAGTTCAACACACAATTTGGGAATGTTCGTTCATGATGAATTGAATACGTAGTGCGATTCGTATAGGCCAAATGGATTATTTTTTCGATACTAGAACAAAAAATTTGAAATCATGTGTCAATCGGGGAAATATAATACAATAGGATTATTTGGCAATTAATCAAAGACCTCTGAATAGACAGGCATACTTACCAATATCGATGCCCAGAACCCTTCTAGATAAGGACACCAATATAATACTAAGTTAAAAAATTTCATAGACTTCTTTTCAAGTTCTGGAAATGGACGAAAGTCCAACACCGTTCAGCTTTGTGCATTTATGATATTAACTCCTCTACATGTTATGTAGCTTATTGTTAGTATTTAATAATGAACAACCAAATTTAAATAAAGTTTATTGAAGGTAACATGGTAACTACCGTAAATACTTTTGATTAAACATTCTTTGTTTGTTTTGAAAATAAAGTCTAACAAATTTTATTTTTCATTTATAATTTTGTTTTCAAATTTTAGTGTCATTGCTCGTGCAATACTATAAAATTGAAATATCACGATTCAGTTGAAGCATTAATATTCTTTTTCAGAACTTATATTTTTCTTTATTTCTGAAAGAAAGCAACAAATAATTTTTTGACAAGAAAATTAATGTTTTAACTGATGCGTGATTTTTCATCATTATTATAAGCAGGTATTATAGAAAATGATGAACAAAATCACTGGTCGAATGTGTAATCTTGGTCAAACGTTATTACAATAATCAGGAATAATAATTTTTATTAATTCAATAAAGTGAATGATAGTAAAACCTCCATAATATCCTAATCAGAAGCTATTATATTCAATTATGTTAATCAATAACTATAATACAGAATTCAGTAATAGAGGGGAAATATCAAGGAAAATTCATTTTGACCCATCATTAAAATTTCATGCACTATCCAGAAATCCTTAATCACTCCATTCAAATTAAAATGGCTACTAAATCTTTGTGGATTTTCATAATTGTATACAAAAAAAATGCTATTGATAAAGTTGAAAATTCATTATTTGTGACACTGGTGACCTATCATATGCATTTAAATGTATTTCCTAATATCATAGTTTGCATTTATTTCCTTTCCGAGTGATATTGATGTAGGGTTGAACTAACGGATACATTTCATGGCAGCTTTTAAAGACAGTGACGTCCTGAATTATTGATGGGTTTTTGGTGCCATTAATATCGTTTTCATACTCCTTTTCGGCAATTCTACCAGCTCCACCATCTGCCATGGATACAACTTGTACTGATAACTTTTTTCTCCACTTGGCATTAGCCTCTAAGAATTCCTTAGAAACACAAAAAAAATCACTAGCCACAAATTCAACATTCTAGAAATATACGTGTTCAGCATGTAAAAATCGAAAATGATAGAGTCCTACGCCATAAATTACAAGTCTTAACTATTCGAATGCATGAAAATATTTCTAATTTTGCTCTTTATTTTCACACTCTCTAGTGAAAACAGCTTTCGTATTTTTACTTAGTTCTATCAAACGTTGCATAGTTCGCTCAGTATGATAAATAAAGTAATATGAGTTCTAACTCCAGTGTGCAAAAGTAAATAAATTGCTATGTACAAAATTTAAGGGTAAATTGGAAGGAAAATTATTGAGGGATTATTAAGCAGTCTGAATGACATATAGTCTTGCCTACGAGCAAAATTTCCGTGGAAATATTAGAGCAGGTATCGATTAACATTCCCATTCAAAATATCAGCCAGAACTTCGAGCTCCCAATAATCAAGAGTTAAATACATGATTATGATATTTATGAAACTTTACAGCCAAGTATAATGACGCAAAATGCACCTGATTGTTGTTAATGTACTTTAGGCTTAACCAGAAATACCCCCAACTTTTAATATTTCGATGGGTGTGCCTGTATATTGTTGCAAATTTTAATAAATCTTCTTTCGAATTCGTAAAAACTGGGTTTAGTGCAAAGGATCTGTGAAAATGACAAATTAAAGCACTTTACATTCACTGAACAATTTATCTTATTATAAATTAATCAGAATGAGAATAATGAAATTTAAACAAAAATATTTCAAATGTTCAAAATACTTGCTCATCTGATAATATGCAACTCTATTAACAAATTTCTGAGTTACCCGTTCCAAGATTTCTCCATGGATTAGTTCTCACATTGATCTACTATTATTTGTCGCAAGGAACACGTGATATGAGGTAACCCCAAAGGAGAAAATTTGAAGGAAGAAGGTCTGTAGAAAGAGTCGGTCACTCTGGTAATTCTTTACGTTCGGTCCATCGAGTTGGAAAATTTGCATCCAAAAACTTCCTAAATCATCTATCATATTGGGGAGGCGCTCAATCTTGTTGAAACCAAAAATGTTTATGTAACTGCCCACCATGTTCCAGAGCAGGCATAAATAGGTTAATCAGTAGATTTAAATTCAAGTTCTTTAGTCTTATAGTTTGTTTAATGGCACTAAACCCAGTTTTTACGAATTGGAAAGAATAAGATTCATTAAAATATACATGGTGTCCCACTAGAATATAAAGTTAATGACAATAAAAATCGCCCAGAAGCTTTATGCGTCGAAGTTTCATAAATATCGTCCTTTTCGTTACAAAGACATTTAATTGGTTCCATATTTCATCCCAACCCTGTAAATAATTATTTGTAATTGATTAGAAATTCATCAGTTGATAAACATTGTTCTAATTATCACGTTTACGATTGGGTCACACTCGAATCATCCATAAATATTTAATGAATCGCATTACTAAATTTGGAGATCTATGCTTGGTGTGTCGTTACGAGATCGTATCCGAAGCGATGATCTGCGAAGTACAGCCCGTGTAAGCCTGAAAGTGAGTAGCGCCTAGCGCGACATAAACTTTGAAGCAGTACAATATAAAATGTTGAGCCGCTCTTACATTTTGACGACATGTACGGGACAAATGTACTGCCTCTTGTATTTCCTGCTCAACACTACCGAGAGCCGATAGAAGAAGTAGAGGAAGACTGCCTACACGATGGACCGACATTAAGAGAATGTAAGGCAACTGGATGCGGAGGGATCAAGACAAGAGAGTAGAAAGAATTGGGAGAGGTCTATATCCAGCAGTGGAGCTAGAGGTCTCAGTGATGATGATTACTAAACCTAGGTGTTCAATTTTTGGCGAGGAAATAACACTAGCACAGTTACTTATTGACTGTGTTAAGTCCACTGGTGAAAGACAAACTTGTGGAATATTTAGATCGCTATCGAATGTTCTCGATATCAAAAAAAAAATCAAATACAAATAAATACAAACTAAGCTTTATTCTTATATAGAAATAAGTGTAACGTCGCAAACAACCTATATGGTTGACACTACATAATATATATATATATATATATATATATATATATATATATATATATATAATATATATATATATATATATATATATATACATATATATATATATATATATATATATATATACATATATATATATATATATATATATATATATATATATATAATATATATATATATATATATATATATATATATATATATATATATATATATATATATATATACATATATATATATATATATATATATATATATATATACATATATATATATATATATATATATATATATATATATATATATATATATATATATATTATTTATTTTAATATATATATATATATATATATATATATACAGTGCCGTAGCCAGCACTGCTTTCTAGGGGGGGCTTAACAATTTCTAGAGTGGGCTTGTTTTTTACGTAGTACTAAAATAAATATACGTGAAAAAAAGACAGGAATGCTTTTTCTGTCTTTCTACCTAGAAAGGTATACTGGAAAACGAATATTCATTAAAAAACATTTTGGAAAAATAAAAAAATTTATATTCAAAAAAGTAATAAATAAAAAATCTCTCATAGAAAAATCTAAATGAATAAAACAAATAGCTTATAGACAACCAAGTTAATATTCTCTCTCTTGCTTCGTAACTTGTTTGCGCTAAGTCGTTTTTAGTTGTGTTTCTATTTCCACTTACGTAAAATATAATATTCCGAGTTTGAAAATTAATTAACGGCTAATAATATTTTATCTGAAGAGGTTTAAGAAATTAAAAGAAAATATGTGTATTTTATTGAAGTACTTTTACTTGAATTAACCAAACGCATGCCCTCGCATTTAAATGTTTTTCGGCAGATAAGAAGTTTAAGTCCTGCTATAATTTTAAATCCAGTCCAAAGGCCAAAATTTTCTGAGCTGCCATTAACTTTTGTAACTCCCAATAGAATATCTGACATAGAGATACAATATAGAAACTTGTTAATAATGTCGATTGGAAAGAGATGTTTGGTGAATCAGTCCCTGATAAACCTATTATTTTTTGGAGGAAGGTTATAGATTTAAAAAATTCAGCCTACCAATTCATGTTTGAAGATTTAGTTTTTTTTGCATTCAATATTCTGAGCTTACCGTCATCCAATGCATTCGTGGAGAGGATATTCTCATTGATGGATATTGTTGAATGTAAAATTCGAAACGAGAAAATACTAAACATGTTAAATTCAGTTGTGTCTATTAGATCTCACTTTGCAATAAATGAAATTTGCTGTAAATAATTTGAGCCTAGCAAAGCTATGTATGCAAAATTTAATTCTGATATGCATCAGTAGCAGAACCCATCCACAACTTCAACCACAGACAAAGATGATAATGAAATAATTTTTTTGTACAGTTTATATAAAAATAAAGATATTTGTAACAGAATCGTGGTTTCGATTGTGATAGTAATTTAAGTAAAAAGTACCGAAAATACCTATTATTGTTTTTAAGTGAATTTTATATGCTAAAATACTTGATACCAATGTTTCCCCGTTAACATGTCGCAACCACGGTTGCGCTTTTGAGCGACAAACCAGCGTCTAAAGTGCGACACGGCTCTGAAAAATCTGACAACCTTGCTAGTAGCCGGTAGTTCGTCGCTATTTTATTATAGGATAAAAACTTGTTTACGGGTTAAAATATGCCGCAAATAAATAATTTGAAGTCAGTTTTACAATTAGGTAGATTTATTTGTAACTAGGCTAGTTTTATGTTTCAACGCAGATATAAATATTATTTGGGAGGGGGCTCAGCCCCCTTTGGCGCCCCCTTGGCTACGACTCTGTATATATATATATATATATATATATATATATATATATAATATATATATATATATATATTATATATATATATATATATATAATATATATATAAATATATATATATATATATATATATATATATATATATATATATAAATATATATTTATATATATATATATATATATATATATATATATACTATATTATATATATATATATATATATATATATATATATATATATATATAATATTATATATATATATATACATAATATATATATATATATATAAATATAATATATATATATATATATATATTATATATAAAAAAGTTTGACCAAATCTCCCATACATGAGAGTTCAAAAAATAAACCACAAAGAGTGTGCTTGTCTTCCGTATCAGAGGATTTTGTTTGTTGTACTATTTTCATCTTCAAATTTTCACTCCAATGCTTGCTACGTCCGTTCTGATGAGGACCAAAGAGTCCGAAACACGTGTCAACGGCTGCTTCCATATAAACGTACTATATCCGATAATTTACTCCACATCTTTAATGTTTTCCGCATGACCGACTCATTTCTCTGTTGTTTAGATAAATAATCACCTATTATTTTGTTTTCCAAAAACATTACGTAGGTAAGGTTTCTTTGGTTCCCCTTACCATCTAATCATAACATTTTTGAATGTTAATATTAGACTGAATAGTATATAATAAATAACTAGCAAGACAAAGCAGCCTTATTTTTTCAATTTTTTCACATCAATAAATGTCAAAGAAATTTCAATTAAGAATATCGAAGTAAAACGTCAACTCTTTAATTAAATCGAGTTTTTTAAGATTCAACCAGCCTGTTATTGCTAATAATTATCAAGAGATTATATATATATATATATATATGTATTTATATATATATATAAATATATATATATATTTATATATATATATATAATACTATATATATATGTATATATAATCTCTTGATAATTATTAGCAATAACAGGCTGGTTGAATCTTAAAAAACTCGACTTTATTAAAAAGTTGATGTTTCACTACGACATTCGAAAAAATTGAAATTTCTTTGACATTTATTGATTTGAAAAAACCTGAATAGACAAAGACGACTTTATTTATTATGTGCTAATCAGTCCAATATTAACATTCAAAATTGTTATCATCAGAAGGTAAGGGAAACTACAGAAACCTTTACCCACGTAATGTTCGAAAAAAATAATAATAGGTTACTATTTATCTAACAACAAAGAAATTAGTCGCGGGAAAATATTGAAAAAGTAGAGCAGAATTATCGGTATAGAACGCTTATATGGAAGCAGCCGTTGACACGTGTTTCGGAATCTTTGGTCCTCATCAGAACGGCGTAGCTAAGTATTGGATTGAAAATTTGGAGATGAAAATAGTATAACAAATAAAATCCTCTGTTATGGAAGACAATCGCACATTTGTGGTTTATTCTTTGAACTCTCCGGTATGGGAGATTTGGTCAAACTTTGCCATTGCTAATAATTATCAAGAGATTAAAAATAGATCACAGGCAACAACAATTCAAATAAATATATATATATATATATATATATATATATATATATATATATATATATATATATATATATATATATATATATATATATATATATAATATATATAGTGCGCCCAAGAAAGTTCCGGCAACTTTTATGCTAAAGGCCGAGAGAGGGCTCTGTTTCGGATGTGCATTAAATTTTGCAACACTGCTCTATGTTAATTTCATAGAAACAAAAAAAGATTTTTTGAATTGGATTATTAAAATTGTCATTGTTTGTCATATTTTAATTTCAATATAAGTATGAATATAAGCGTAGAGCAAATGACAGCTATTGTTAAATGGTTTTACATGGCGAGGGAAGGACGCACAGAAAATGGTACTATCTTGATTGTTCATGAAAAGTGGCGACAAAATTACAATCGGGAACCACCTAAACGATCATCAATTTTGGGCATTATAAAAAAGATTGAAATGTATGGAGAAGTGACGAACCAATATAATCGAGGTGGAGCGCCAAAGACAGTTATTACTCCAAAAAACTGTGCAGAGGTGTACAATTATCTGTTAGATGAACCAACCACGTTGCAAAGAGAATTGGTCCGAGCATTTGGTTTTTCAAAAGTATAAATTAATGCAATGATCAAGAAAGTAGGTTTAAAACGTTATATTCCACGAATGGTGCATCGTTTAAACGAGGACGATCCTGACAGAAGGCTACAATTTTGTGAAATATTTCAAGCTATGCTGGCTGATGAGGAAAATCCCAATAACCTACTGGATCGGATTCTTTGGAGTGATGAGGCTAAATTCCACTTAAACGGACGGGTTAATAGACATAATTGTGTGTACTATGCTGACGAAAATCCACAAGTTTCGATAGAAAAAGAATTTATGTCACCAGGAGTTAATGTATGGATTGGCATTCGGTCTGGTGGAATAATCGGTCAATTTTTTGTTGAAGAAAATATAAATGGAGATATTTTAAATTTATTAAGACAAAATATGATACCAGTTATAGAAAATACATGCCCCCCAGACATTATATTTCAACAAGACGAAGCACCCCCCTCATGCTAGACAAGTGCGGGAGTTTTTAGATACAATATTTCCAAATTCCTGGATCGGTAGAAGAGGACCCATAGAATGGCCCGCCAGATCCTGCGATCTTACTCCTCCTGATTTTTCCGTTTGGGGATACTGTAAACACTTAGTTTATTTAGATGGCCAAAAACCTGACATCCATACCTTAAAAATATATATAGAAGAGTGTTTCAGACAGTGTTCACTCCAGATTTGTGCACAAAAATTTGTAGAGAAGTTGAGCGTCGTGTACAGTTATGTTATGAACATCATGGTGCACAATATGAGAATATTTTATAATTTCTATTACTTCAACTAACAGCTCCCTCTAGTGAAAGTAACTGAAAATCTTGCCGGAACTTTCTTGGGCACACTGTATATATATATATATATATATATATATATATATATATATATATATATATATATAAATATATATATATATATATATATATATATATATATATATATAATAAAAATTGTTTATTCCTTCAACTTAAAGAACTATCGCCATTCTGATATTTAAAACTCATTTTTGGGTGTTATTCATTTAACAACTTACCCCATAGTAATTAATTACGTCTTGTTTAGTGAGAGTTCTGAGATACGATACTTCAACATCCGTTCTGTCGAAATGATACTGCTGGGCAGTGATTTCCAACCAGTACAAGTTTGTTTGCGAAGATAGTTGCTTGGGCTTTTCCAACCTTTGGGCCGCCAGAGCTTCACGATATCTTAAGAATTCATCTTCGCTCATTTCTTCGAGATAGGTCTACAAAAATGATGATTGAAAAATGAGATAGGAGCAATAATTAATAGTAAAATACCTTCATGCTTTGTAAAAATTCTTCGATTTTCTCATCCAAATATGTAGGATGTCTTTCAGACTGAACAATCACTCTTAAACCTTGTACTCCATTGGACTTTCTAATTCCACTGAAAACTATGTAACCCAATTGTTGCTAAAAAAAAGAACGATCTAAAACGATTTTTTTTTGTAATTAGTATCGTCAAACTAAGATAAAATGTAAATTATTTTTCTTTATGTAAATATTGAATTGACGACCATGGTCAACTTGTATATTTTTTATGATTTGTTTACGATAAAATTACAATGCCATTGAGATTTCATTATATAAAATTTCTTAAAACCAGGAAAAATTATAGGGGCGCGGCCAATCAATTTAATAACTTAAGTAACAATATTCTAAAGTGAAATCTTTTTATATATAAAATCAAA
>JARQZK010000171.1:27500-127729 GCA_030704885.1 Cynegetis impunctata | reverse complement strand
TTAGTATTGTTTCAAAACATCGCACGGCCTGTGCATGATGAGTAAAATTCTTCATAGTCGAATCTGCATATCCCTGATTTTTTCATAAGATCTTTGACTGTTTATTATTGAAGATCATTCTGCTTAGCCAAATAGTTATATTTAAATTATGACTTTTGAAGTATTGAATTATCTTCGTGGAAGGGATGCTTACAAACGGTTGTTCTTTTCTATTACAGCCGACCCAATATGATCTGTTATTGATAATATGGATTTTCTTCTTTGAAATTCTATTATTTGCTCTTTGTGGAAATCTATTGTACGGATGATGTTATGATCATCAATACGGTCTTGTTTTGATAAAGGAACAGAAAAAGCTCTATCAAACTAAGTATTGATGGCTATAGTTGGATTAGATATGTTGAAGTTTATAAGAGCTTCTGATAAGGTAGGTTTTCTGAATATTTCATACGTAAATTTATCGAGTCGTTTGGATATCGTTAGCTCGAGAAAATGTAATAAATTTATTTTGTTCCGTTTTACTGCGACCATAATCTTTTCTTATATCGAATACGTTAAATATAAGTGTCGGTCTGACCCACTAAATCCACCTGAAATATCATCTACCATAGCGGTACTAAAAACTTATAGGATTTTTTTAAAGCAACGATTCTAAGATTGAGGTTTCCTTTTTGTCCATAAAAGTATCAGTCATTAACGAGCTCAGTGATGAACCCACAGGGAAACCTGAATTCTGTAGATATATTATGAAATCTGGAAAAATTATATCTCCAAGCAATCTGCTTAGATTCCCGGAAGTGTTTTTTGTTTTTTAAGATGTTTTTAATTTGTAGTGTATTTCTTTCTTGAATATATTGAGGAACATATAAGATACGTTAGAGGACACAAATTTGAAATGTTTATCAAATTGAGTTTCCTCTAATCTAATATATAAAATTCTCGTGTCACGGTGTTTGTAATTAAACTCCTTCGAAATGGCTCGACCGATCCTCATGAAATTTTGTGTGCATATCGGTTAGGTCTGCGAATCGGACAACATCCATTTTTCATCCCTCTTAATATTAAGGGTCCACCCCTTCATTCTTTTTTTATTTTTCAGACAAAATTTTTTACTTTTTTTTATGATACAGTATTCAAAAATACATAAAACTCTAAATTTTCACCCCTCTACGATCAACCCCTATTTTTCCATCGCGATTTTGATTTTTTTAAAATTTTATCTACAGATCCGCAATAAGGTTGCAAGATGGCAATTGAAAATAATAATAGTCGGTCTGAGAATATTTTTGATACCTCTAAGTGATGGTCCACCCCAAACATTTTTATAAATTGTTTTGACAAAACTTTTATTTTTATTTTTTATGATGTTGCATTGAAAGATACATACAGCTCTAAATTTTTACCCTTCTATCAACAACCCATATTTTTTAATAGCCATTTTAATAATTTACACAACGTTTGCCGGGTCAGATAGATTGATATATATATATATATATATATATATATATATATATATATATATATATATATATATATATATATATATAGATATATATATATATATATATATATATATATATATATATATAATTATATATATATATTAATATATATAATATATATATATATATATATATATATATATATATATATATATATATGAATCTGAGAAAGATTCCGGGGTTCAATCCGATTACTTCGAAAGTTTTGTTGGCGCTGAGAAGCACCGTTTGTTTCACGACGTTTCGCCAAAATCTCATTTGGCATTTTCAAGTGCTATTGTACGTCTGGTGACTCGACGGCAACTACTGTTCGCCTCTCAATCAATCAATCAATCAATCAATCAAAATACGTTTATTCAAGATTTCTGGGGGGCTGGGGTACATTTTTGTTATCTAGCTAAATATTTTATTGTGGGAAGTTATAAGGTTTTGCAACCTTCTTCAACCATGGCTTTACTTAATTAATTCTCTAACATTTACAATATTAATAAAAATCCTAATTTTCCTATCGGGGAATGCGGCTGCGGCCGACTTTTTTGCTAATTACGTGCCATTCGGTCCAAGGTCAATATATTTCAACTGACATTAGATGGTAAGGGAAACCACAGAAAACCTTTACCCACGCAAAGTACTGGTATTCTTAACTTTATTATATATAATTCATAAAATGGTTTGACAATAGATGCATTTGCTGACGGTATGGGTTCGCCTCTGCTTGTGTCCGGGTTTTATTGGCATTGACTGGTCCTGTTTCCTGATTGGCCGGTTCGCTGCATAGGCTCCGCCCCCTCGCTTCTTCGCTTCGATTTCCTTCGTCGATGTTAGGTTTTACGTCTTGTGTTGTTTGAGGCGTTATCGTGTTTTTTAAAATTGTTTTCCAAGTTAGTGGAATATTCAGAGCATCGTCTCGTTTGTTTAGATGTCCTGATTTCTCTATTTCTAGGGCTTCTCTTATGGTACGAACCCTGTAGTTTTCAATGGATGCTATTTCTCTTGATTGGTCAAAATCGATTCTGTGGCCTGTTGCTTGATGATGTTGAAATAGGGCTGATGTTGTTTGTTTGTTCCTGACGCAAATTTTATGTTCTTGGATTCTTGCTGATATTTTTCTGTTCGTCTGTCCTATATATGTTTGGCCGCAGTCTGCACAAGGTATGCTGTAGACGCCGTGGTTTTCTAGTCCGATTTTATCTTTCGGGTTTCCGAGTATATTGGCTACGGTTTTCTGAGGTTTAAATATTGGTGTTATGTTATTTTTTCTCAAGACTCTTTCAATTTTATCTGTAATTCCTTTTACGTATGGAAGTACTGCTTTTTGTCTGGATTCTTCGGCGTTTTTTGATGTTTTTGTTGGATTTTCTTGTTTTTTGATGGCCTTTCTGATGTCAGTGTATGTATATCCATTTTGTCGTAAAGCGGTTGTAATCTGTTTCATTTCTTGTTCTCTTGTTTCTGGTTCTGTTAGTCGAAAAGATCTGGAAATTAATGAATTCACTACTGACTGTTTTTGTGAAGGGTGGTGGTGGGATTGTGCGTTCAGGTATCTGTTAGTGTGTGTAGGTTTGCGATATACGCTGAAGACCAAAGTTCCGTTCAGATTTCTTGTGAGGAGTAAGTCCAGAAATGGCAGTTTTCTATTTTGTTCAATTTCTAAAGTAAATTGAATTTTTTGGTGTATATTGTTGAGGTATTGAAGAAAATTCTCTAAATCTTTCTGAGGGTGTGGCCAGATTAAGAAAATATCATCAACATAGCGTTTCCAAAATTTGGGTTTCAGGGGAGCATTTTGTAGAGCCTCTTTTTCGAAATATATCATAAAAAGGTTTGCTATAACTGGTGAAAGCGAGGATCCCATAGGTGCGCCTGTTTGCTTGTAGATTTTGTCGTTGAACATGAAGTAAGTGTTTTTCAGACAGTGTTCCGCGAGGCCGATGACGTAATCTGGAAAACGCCCATTCCTTGAGATTTTGTTTAGGGCTTCCTCAACGGGTATGCTTGGGTAGAGTGGTTTTATGTCTAGGCTTGCTAAAATGTCATTTTCCTCGAGGTGAATGTCTTTTATCATTCTGGTTAGATGTTCAGAGTTTTTCACGAACGATTGGGCGAGTTCAACTGTAGGTTGCATAATGCCGGCTAGGTATTTCTCGAAAAAATCGGATTGAACCCCGGAATCTTTCTCAGATTCATTCCACCATCCGAGAAAACATACAATATAACATATATATATATATATATATATATATATATATATATATATATATATATATATATATATATATTTATATATATATATATATATATATATATATATATATATATATATATATATATATATATATATATATATATATATATCTATTTATATATATATATATATATATATATATACATATAGAAAGATAGAATGATAGTTAGATAGATAGAGATACATCGGCAGATAGATGAATAGATAGAAAGATAGATAGATAAAAATAATAATTTATATGGCAGAACAAAGTTTGCCGGGTCAGCTAGTTTTTCTACGAGGTCCAATGAATCTATCACACTACATTTAAGTAGAAAATGAGTGAATTTTTTGAAGGCTCTTTTGAGAAACTTTGAAAGATTGAATGGAACAGATCTATATTTTCACTTATATCTAATGTATCTTATTCTGATACGCATTACAAGATTAATATTGTAAATAAAAGTTCACAGTTTTTTAATTTTCACTATATCGAAAACTGTGAAGTTTTAGTTACAATATTATAATGGATGTTCATCAAGTATCGGCCCAATCAATTATTTATCATGAAAAGATCAAGTTCATATTAGAAATAGAAAAAAATTAAAAAAATAAATATTCTCGTCCTAACGATATCCAACCAACGGGATAAATTTGAGTATGAAATATTCAGAAAACCTACCTTCTCAGGAGCCATTATAAATTAAAACTCATTTTATCCAATATGGAGGGTAGAGGTAAGGAGGACCATCTCATATTGGAAAACAGTCGCAAAAGTGTCCAGTTGTAAACTGCAAATTGCAGTTCCAAAACCCTCCAGAGTGGCGCCAGAATAGCAAGAGAGCATGAAATAGGAAGGGATTCCATGCCGCGCTGTTGCCAACTTTTGTAATTGGGATTTTGAAGTTTGAAAGCTAGGTTATGTAGTTTATTTTTGAATGGGTGCTTTTATTATCTTATTTATTAGTTTATTGAATTAGTTTATTTTTGAGTCACTGTATTTTCTTTCCATAGAACTCAGTTCGTCTTCCAAAATTTTTTCAAGATACCTACTAGTCCAAAAATGCCGCTCTTCTGTTTAAAATGTGTAAAACTGTAATCGACTAATCGTGATATTCAAATCGCCATAAAATATGCGCATAACATCGAACCTAAATCTACAGAGTACGATGAATCAGTTGGTTTTTAAGTGTCGGGAATAGGCCTGGGTAACACAGTGAAATATTGGGTGTTGAAACAATGACACTAACACAACCTAGTGTTTCAACACATTGCGTTAGCAAAATTGTGTCACGATGAAGTCGTGAGTCATGCGTTGCCTACATGTAGGGGAGGGTTGGGTAATACCGCGCCCTTAAGAGGATATGGCTATAATGTTCAATTTGTGCGGATCAGATCGACTAAAGCAAGATTTTTATTATTAAAGGTTACATACCAATCAAATTTAAGCGCCATATTCACTTTCAATAGCACCTATATAAGAATATGGAGAGTAATATAAAATATACGAAAGCGCGGCATTATCAAACCGGTTTGAGAATAGCGTGCTCCGGTTTGATAATACCGTGCAGTATGAATAATAGGAGATACATAGATCAATCATTCATTTAGGCATAATTCACAGCCATTTTACATTACTAAATATTGGTGCTCATATTAATCTCAACAGAAGTCGCAAATATAATTTTCCGCTGTTTCTTTTCCACTACATTCTTTGTGGATCCAGGTTGAACAAGCGCAGCAGCGGAACCAGACTTCATTGTTACGGCCAAATTCACCACATATTGAACATTTATCATTAGTTTTGTCATTTTCTTTGTCTGTACCAATCTCATCTTCATCGTCGTCATCCTATAATTTTGCTAGAGGAATGTCATCACTGCTTTCTTCACTACTAGAATTCAACACTCTTCTCTTCACAGATTTTCCCTTTGCTAAAGCTTTTCCTTTTACATGTTTTCCTTTACCTTTTTTCTCTTCCTCTTTTAATCTTCTTTTCCTCTCCTTATCTTCTAGCTGCATTTTAAGGGGTGTGGCGGTCAAAATTTGGGAGTGTTGCTTCTTTGAACGTCTTTTGATTTTCTCAATTTTTTGAGGCAGTGGACTTGATACCTCCAAAATATTACTAACCGAAGTACTAGCAATAGGTTCGATTCCATTTATAAAATTTGTAGGTAGTGCTTCCGTTGCTATGTCATTGTTGAATGAATTTTTGTTTTGAGTGGTTAAGTCTTCAACAACTGGGTCTGATATGAAGTCATCATCACCAAACACGTTGGGGTCGATGGGATGAATGCCAGTCACTGCCTTCTACTGCTTTGTCCATTGAAGCTACTCTTACATAGGCTTTGTTGAAAATGGAAGCCAATACATCATGAGTGATTTTTTCATATGGATGGTTTTTCATATATAAATCACACTCTCTATGATAAGCTGTCTTCAATGGACCGTAGAAAGTTACATCTAGAGGCTGCATCCTATGGGAAGTATGCGGAGGCAAATAAAGCATATGGATCCCATTTTCCCGGCAGAATTGATAAGCATGCAGTGACAGGTGACTAGCATGATTGTCGAGAATTAGTAGAGTGGGATTTTCAGTTGTTGCATTAATATGTTTGGCAAAGTGACGAAGCCATTTTTCAAAAAGTTCTTCGGTGATCCACCCTGATTTTGAGCACTCATATTCTGCTCCAATGGGCCCTCCAATCTTTAAACTTGGCTTTATTCTTTGGCGTGGATATATCAACATGGGTGAGATGAATGAAGTTCCTGATGCATTCATGGCACAGACCACTGTGACATTTTGCCCACGTTCTCCGCTTGTAATTTTGCCAACCTGCTTAACTCCTTTAGGCGCGTAAATTTTTCCAGGCCTTTGAACAGTCGTAATGCCTGTTTCATCAACATTAAATATACGTTCTGCTGGATAAGTATTCTTTTCTGTCATTTCTTCTAAATTGTTAAAAAACAATGCAATTTCAGTTTTATTGAAACCCAACACTCTGTTCATGCTTGTTGGCTCCGGTAGTCATAAAGAGATCCCAGGATTTCTTTTTAAGAACGCATATACCCAGCATTTACCTGCCATGCCCTTTTCTGTCGAAAAAATGTTTTTAATGTTCTTTGCATCCGTGAACTCATAAGCCAATTTGCGAAGCTGTTGCTGTGAGATTCCAAAAAATGTTTTAGCCAACATAATGATATGGTCAGCTAACTCTTTTTCATCTTCGTTTGAAAATGTTGCCTTTCGGCCAAGTCGAGGGTCATAGTACTCTCCTTTTTTTAATCTATCTCTTATTGAAGATTCTGGAAGCCTAAATGATCTTGCTACTTCCTTTATTTTCCTCCCATTATTTACTGCTTCTAAAGCAGCTCGCATATGAAGTGGGTCCCAAGCCCCCTTTTTCCTTTTTGGTACACTTTCGGCCATCTGTAAAAGAAAAAATTAGTACAATATGCGATGGATAATACCGCGCCCCGTTTGAGAATACCGCGCCCTGAGCGCGGCATTATCAGCCCACGCCGTTTTGTTTTGATGCCACAATAAAATTTTACAAACAACATTTTGATCATGAAACTCATATCTACTTTAAGTAACACAAAATTACGCTACAAAATACATTACTACAATATTATTTAGACTACAAAAAAAAGTACATACCTGGATTCGTTTGTCACAGCAAAATTATAAGGAATTAGCGGGAAAGTTCTTAGCACATGTACCGCTCGCATCACTGCTCGTGGGCAACTGCCGTGCGTGGAGGTGTTACTTAGTCGCAACGGCGACTGTTAGATGCATAAACATCCATAGCTTTCTATAGGCAGATTTTCAGTTACGATAGAGCGCGGTATTATCAACCGCGCGGTATTATCCAACCCTCCCCTATTAAAAACAAATATGGCACTCTTAAAACTGAAACTGAAGCGCAATTCAAAAACTTCTTATAATTTATTAGTCTTCTACAAGAATTTGTTAATGAGGTAAATAAAAGTAAAAACGACTTCAATATGACAACAGCGCGTCATTTGAAATGTACCCACTTGCTATTGTGGCGCCACCAATTTGACGATTTTTGACGGACACTTTTTCATACACAGAGATGGTCCTTCTTACCTCTACCCTTCATATTATAGAATAAGTCATTGACTCGCAGCCCTCAACTCTATGATATAGAGCTTTTCAGGAAAGTTGCCATAGAATAAATTACAAAGAATATTTCCCTCGTGTACAAAAAATCCCATAAGAGGAGTGCACTCATCGATTAATTACACTGGTAATTGCATTGTATAAACCGAAAGAGCACTGCGATAATTGCATCGTACGTATCTATGGCAATTCCCAATTTAAAACCATGTCTCCATTCGGGAAATATTCCCCCGAATTACACTCGTGCAACAAAATAACCAGGTAGTTTTTCATTCGTATCTTAGAAGAACTACATTCGGTCATTTTGATATAATTTTTCAAATATGAAAATGAACTCATGCAGTTTTTAGACACGCTGTTATGCAAAATTATATTTGATTCACTTGTGTAACTACTTACGGAAAAACATAATAATAGCTCAAGTTGAATGTACAATAACGTCCTTAGAAATTGGGACATAGTTCCCCTCACAACTACCTCTCAGATCAAAATACTGCCTTTTCGTACGAATGTGCATAATATTGATTAATACCTATTTTTCTGATACGGCGCTGTTTTGGAGAGTTGGTAAAGCCGTTTGTATTTCTTGTGAATTTATCATTTTCTACCGGTGATTTTCCGAGTTTGCTTCAAACTGGAAAAATTATCCCTATTTATAAAAAAAATTGTCGTCAGGAACTGGAAAACTATAGACCAGTTACACTATCCTCCACATTCTCCAAAATATTTGAATATGCCTATTTGAATAGATTATTGTCATTTTGTCAGGACAACAATATATTTTCCCCAAATCAACATGGGTTCTTGAATGAAAAATCTACTAATACAGCAATATATTCCTACTACCATAAAATAATTGAATGTATTGAAGCAGGCGAGTGCCCTGTTGGGATCTTCTGTGACCTGAGTAGGGCCTTCGACTGTGTCAATCACGGTATTCTTTTGGAAAAATTGTACAAATATGGAGTAAGAAGATATCCCCTTAATTGGGTGGAAACTTTTCTTTCCAATAGAAGGCAGTTCGTAGTTGTTGACGATGGTTCATCTGAATATGCATTTGCGGATATAGGTGTGCCTCAGGGTTCCGTACTCGGTCCTGTACTTTTTATATTATACATTAGTGATTTGGATCAGCTTCCTGTACCAGCACATTTCACGATGTATGCTGATGATACCTCTCTTGTTGTTTCTCACTCGTTAGATCTGTCCTTGATAAATATGTGCCGGAAATTATTGAGTCGTCTTAATGGTTGGTTTTCAGCTAATCATTTATACCTTAACGTTGACAAAACGAAAGCGCTTAGGTTTCATCATGTGCAAAAAACGTGTGAGGACATAGCGTTCAGAACTAGTGAACAATCTCCTGTGGTTTCAACTGACTTGGATAATGCCACATTTTTGGGTCTTCGGATAGACAAACATTTGAACTGGAAGGAACACTGTCAATACCTAGTTTCTAAGTTGAATTCAATTTCTTTTCAGTTGCGAAATCTGCGACATGTCCTGACTGTTGATCAGTTGTTGCAGCTCTACTACGCCCAAGTTGAAAGTAGGCTTCGGTATGGAATTGTCTTCTGGGGCTTATCTGTTTCAGCTGGAGATGTTTTTATTGCTCAGAAAAGAGTTCTACGCTCCATGATTGGCCTTTCAAATCGTAGATCATGCAGACCTACATTCAAAAATCTCAAAATATTAACTCTGGCTTCCCTTGTTATATATATATTATGTGTACATGTTTTCACAGGCAATGAAGCTACATTTGAAAAAAATAAAGAAAAGCATGGTTTGAACACCCGTCAGAAAGAAGACTATTTTGTACCAGTTGCTAAATATCAATTAATTTATAAATCACCAAATTATATGGCACCTAGAATGTTCTCCCAACGGATTTGAAGAATTGTGGATCCACTAATATGTTCAAAAGAAAGTTGAAGCATTTCTTGGCAGAAAATTGTTATTATGAAGTGAAAGATTATTTGTTTTGATTGTCAAGTATGTATATGGTTGTGTATTCTTTTTTGTATTTTTATGTATTTTTTCCCCTCTTGTTTTTCTGTATTGACTTTTTCTATACAGTTTTATGGCTGCCTTAAAGAAATAAAGAATTATTTATTTTATTTATTTATTTACTGTAATATTTTTTCAAACTCAGATTCACAAACTGTGTGAACTGTATTGGTTTTCTGAAAACTACCTCGAATGGTGGAGTACCTACTTCCAATTTTCCATAAATTTCACTCAAAAAAACGTGGAAAATAATATATCGAAAAATTTCACATCACACTGCTGATTCAGTATATAGACAAAGTTCCCTTCGAAGTTAATTAAATAATTTTTTTCATCGTTATTTTCACGTAGAGATCTCTTGTATTTTCTTTGTTTTCAAGAATATGCTAATATCCACAGGTTCTGCAGATTGATTTAGAGGGTTGACATTTTGTGTGAGATTCAGTTGATATTGAGGTAGGATCCTTTGCTGGTTTCAATTATTTTCTTCAACATCGCTGTACTTTGCGGAGACTTTATTTATTTCGAATCTCAATTCGACCTACTTCAATTAATATGTGATGCACTTCCCGAAACTTTTTTTTACAATAAAATAAAATATTATTTCCTCTTGAGTTCATTTCGGAGAATTATTTTCTAAATTTGCAGTTTAAAAATTTATCGAATAAATTTCTGAAGTTTGTTAACCATAATATATAATGAGATACAGGCAGCCCCCAATATAGACGGCACAGGCGATTCACCAAACTAACTTTAACGTAAATGCTCGATGGAAAAAATAATGGAAAAGTAACCCAGTTACCATAGCATGGCAAGCATCTCCAACAAACCAGAAGGATTTGGTCGTCCTCGTGAGATCTGTTCGATCATTTACCGCATTAGAACCAACTGAGAAAGGTGGGCAGACTCCTTATATAGGTGGTGTATATAGGCTGCTCTGCGGCCTGTGGTTGTGGATCAAGCTAGTTAGTCGAGTATGTTAGGTACGCTGGCTAGTATTTGGGAGATCTCGAGTTCAAACCCCGGGCCGACTGGTCTGCCATGAGTTTTTCTCAGAGTTTTCCTCATGGTAATTTAAGTCACTGCTTGCAAGTTTATAAGGCGAATGCTGGGCCAGTATTAATCCTCTGAACCCTACCCACACTTCCTATGTTCCATAAATATCCCGTCTCGCCTATCCTTGATGCACTTGTACATACAAGTATATCCTATGATCTGGCTGAAGGAATTAATCCCAAACTCAAGCTGCCGCCTCCCTGACACATACTTCAGGGAGGAATGAAACACGTGTGTTTCCTTTCAGGATGTGGATGTGGAGATGAGAGACAGACAAACACATAGTGCAAGAATATCCGCTAAGCGAATTCACAGGTGACCCACAGGATTTCCTAATCGCAACCCAGGAGTCAATTGAATATAATCTAATCTAGACATTTATTTGTAACTTGATTTGTGTTCGACTTGGGTCCGTAGTTCAGTAGTCAGTGCGTTGGGCTACTGAACAGAAGGTCGCTGGATCGAATCCTGGCCGGAACAACGAATTTATGCGGAGCCACCTCTCGGAAGGCAATGGCAAAGCACCAAGCAGTATTCTGCCTAGTGAAGCCTCTCTGTAAATACGTTCGGAACCGTCGTTAAACTGTAGGTCCCTTCTATTCGTGTATCGCTGTATCACGTACAGCACGAGTAGTTGTAGAGAGGTCGCCACGCTCTGAACTGGGTACGGCACCACAAGAAGAAGAAGAAGCCATACGCTAAATAAATAAACAAATATGATAAGATCACTATTCAACCTTACTCAACAGAATGAGATATCCAGTCAAAATCCAGAAGATATAGTCGAATTTTTTCGTAAGTATAAAGAATTAGCTGCACTACAAGTGCATCAAAGCAATACTACGATTTGGCAGAATAGCATTGGTAAGCGTAACGAGTTCAATCGGTTCCCGATGTGTGATCACTTGATATGTTCCCTATAAACTATTAAATGAGAATCCATAAGGTAATGCGGTGATTCAAAAATAGCTGATATATTCTTAAGTTGACTTCAGACAAAAATATATGTGATAATGAAAGAATTGCATACGATGCTTCTAGAATTTTATTCGTATGTGTATTTGTGGTGTATCTGATATTGATACACACATACATACATATACATATATATATATATATATATATATATATATATATATATATATATATATATATATATATTTCTATTTATATATATATATATAATATATATATATATATATATATATATATATATATATATATATATATATATATATATATATATATATATATATATATATATATATATATTATATATATATATATAAATATGTATATATATATATATATATATATATATATATATATATATATATATATATATATATATATATATATATATATATATATATATGACCAAAGACTCAATTTCGAATGTACAAATATATGAACGAAAACAAAATTTAAATTTACTACGTTTATTATAAAAAAATACTTCGACAAATATAACCTCGCTATTGCAATTTCGGTCACTACACCATCATCGGGCAGATTAAGTTAAGAACTGCCCGATGATGGTCTAGTGACCGAAATTGCAATCGCAGTGTCATATTTTTCAAATTATTTTGGTGATAATAAACGTAGAAAATTGAAGTTTTGTTTTTGTTCATCAACCAACTGTACCAGAAAAAAATTCGGAAGAAGAGAAATATTTTAGAGAAGATCCACATAAATACTATCAAGAATGTTAATTTTAGATCGGACACAGAACACCTAAGCTGGAGGCTCCGTGGCGGAGAGGTTTAGTTTAGGTAACGCTATGCCGTCTTCGTTGACGGAGTTGGTGGGTTCGATTCCCACCGTGTTCCTGGGTGTTTGTATGCGTCCGATTTAAGTGGTTCCCCTCATTTAGTAAATCGATGGCTAAATGTCCAAGTTGACGAAGCCAAAATTGTACGGAGGTCGGGCGCGTGTGAGAGGGCACACTTCCCACCTCTTTTAAAAAAAAAAAACACCTAAGTGAATTATACAATAGTATTCTGATAAAATATAAACAGCTCAAGATTGAATCGATGATATTTATAACAGATGATGAATGCGTTTAGTTGTATCGTTGCTTGTCTCCTTATTGTGATTATTTATACAGAGTTAAACGATCTAAAGAAGAAAAAAGAATTTGGGCGAGGTAAGGTTAGTTGTTGCGCATTTCACGATAATGAGATACTCTGCTTCGAATAAAATATATATATATGTCCACATATTATATCAGTGACCAATGATGGTAGTGAATGGTTTCAAAGTGATGACTGATGGATTTACATGTTTTATAGATTTAATTAATGTTTGAAATGCCTTTGAGAGGCCCTAGTACTCTTGATTAAGCCTGTGCTAGAATTCTCAAATATATATATATATATATATATATATATATATATATTATAATGAAACTCCAGATTCACTTAACAGTTAATATAATAATCCAAATCACAAAATAACCCACTAATCAAATTACTTATTTAGCTCGTAACAATATTATACAAATTTAACAACCGCTCTCTTCTACTTTCTCAATTATAATGCCTGTTTCTTATTACGTGCTAGATGACTAATCTTTATCCCGTCAACCCAGTCATTACAATCTTCTACGCAACATATATATATATATATATATATATATATATATATATATATATATATATATATATATATATATACATATATATATATATATATATATATATATATATATATATATATATATATATATATGTATAAATATATATATATATATATATATATATATATATATATATATATATATATGAATATACAGGGTGTCACACCGGGAACTGAATCGATCGATATAGAACAAAGTACGGATCAGAAAATTTTGAAAATTTAGATGTTTACTAATGTCGGTATGGCCAATCCAACCAAAATAATTACAAGCAGCTGGCACTTCCGCTTATACCGGAAGTCGATACCAACTTGCTTATTTGAAATAGAATACCCTATATATTTTAGGGTTTTCGAAAAGAGCATAAAATTCGTGAAGAATACCCTATGCCTAAACCTAGCTATTTCAGAGATATTCAACATTTTATAAAAAATTTGACAGTTGCAACGGTTTACAAGAACCGGTATAACTTTCTTCCTGTAAAAGATACTCATTTGCTTCTTGTCACATGAAAAGAACACAAGAAGAACTACGTTCTACGACTGAAATTAATTCAATAATATCATACCAAGTGTTCCGTTTTTCGCGTTACATTTCGTTGTAGTAATAAGATACCCAGGTAATATTCATATATTAATTCACACATTTAGTCGAGTATTGCGACAGTTATTGCCGGAATTCATCGAATCTCGAATTGTTACTGTTCCATATATTCGTTATACATTATACATAGTGCTGACTCGGCTGAGACGAAATTACGTTCAACATTGTCGCGGGTCATATCAAGAGTCCTACGAGAGTCTTTAAGGAGTGAGGAGTATGAACCTCCTTATAAAGAAGCTTTAAGAATAAGACCTCTGTTTTATTAAAAGGACCTTCGACCATCCTCATATGGCGATCCTGCCAGTGCCATTATCACATCGTCAACTTCAAACCGCGAAAACTTGTTTAGGTCAAATAGAACACCCTATATTTTTTTACGTCAAATTGTGTAAAATTGAATTCCCTTTTATGTGATAATAGCATTGTGAGGGTTAAGGTTTAAACTTTTTGAAATATTTGTGATTTTATTAGAAATTCATGAATTGTTGTAATCATTTCATCAATATAGCCATGATAAGAAACAATCAGTCATTGTCTTGTGTAAAAAAATGCCAGCACGTCCAAATTATACCAACGAAAACGTTTTAATTTGTTTATTATGATAAAGTAATAACAAGAACTTGCAGCCCATTTGTACTCGATATCCAGAAAAACGGAAAATAACACCAATACTGTAACATGCGTATTAATCGAATTGAAGATATGGCATGAACTAAAATAGCAGAGATAAGATCAATTTAAAATATCATTTCATTTTAATTTAATAAATGCTCAAAATTCCGTTCTCGAACCTCGACACATTTTTCGCACCTTCGGATTAGTTCCTCATGGGTAGCTCTTCTAATTGAATCCTGTGATATGTTTTGAAAGGCATTTCTTACTCTCTGCATACAATCTTCAATGGTTGTTAATGGGCTCTCATGAACTTCATTTTTAATAGTTCCCTAAATAAAATAATACAGAACTGATAAATCGGGCGAGCGAGGAGGACATAAGGAAGGTCCATTATTGGCAATCCATTGATCATGAAAAATGTCTTGTAAATAATCGTTAATTAAATATGCGTTATGTGGGGGAGCACCGTCGTGCTGATAAAAAATGTTTCTTCATTCGGCGAGAGGCAAATTTTCTGAATAGTTATTATTCAAATTTTGAAAGATATTCAGATATCTTTCATATAAAAAAAAACAAAAATTCACCTATACATATTAGCAGAAGAGAAAAAAAGCTGCTTGTAATTATTTTGGTTGGGTTGGCCATAGCGACATTAGTAATCATCTAAATTTTCAGAATTTTCAAAATTTTCTGATCCGTACTTTGTTCTATATCGATCGATTCAGTTTCCGGTGCAACACCCTGTATATATATATATATATATATATATATATATATATACACATATATAGATTCAATATATTTACTGAATCTGCTGATAAGAAACTGAATGCACAAATTCGCAAATCTCAAAACATTGTCAATCCACTAGTACGTTCGCTATCTTAACTCTATCATAAAGCACACTGAACTGTCCTCAGAAATCGATTGTTTTTCATTATACACCCGCTCGGAACATTCTAGAGAGGGAATTTAGAAGCTTCTCGAATGTTTTCATAGCTGTCAAATGCTGATATTTTTCTGGAAGTTTCCATAGACCACAGAGTCGGCTTGAGCGCATTTCAATATGTAAATTCTCTACTGACTATGGTTCCTTCAGATCCAATTCAATATTTACAGTAGAACAAATTATTCCAAGACATGAAAGTGCATTTAATCCAATAAGTATATAATAATGGAACGAAGAATGTAAAATTGCGTTGAATGATAAAAAACAAGAATATGAGGCTCTCATTTCTTATTTCGATATATATATATATATATATATATATATATATATATATATATATATATATATATATATATATCATTTAATATATATATATATATATATATATATATATATATATACAGGCCGTTTCTTTTATCATGTGGTAACATTGCTATATTCTAAACCGTAACAGATATGGGAACAATTAAATGGGAAAAAAGGTAACTATTATGGTGAGTAGTAAATTGGTCAGAAAAAATGTAGGGAGACTTTCGCCGTTCCCGAGTTATACAGGGGAATCTGAAAATGGCGTTTTTGGTTTTTTACGAATAGAATTGTCATTTTAGAAAATATGAAAAAATGGAAGAGGAAATTTTTATTGTATTCAAAATGTACTATAACTATGTAAGAATAAATTTTAGATTGAACGTTTCGTCTCAACACAACCACCATCAACTTTTTTTTTTCGAATACGGACCTGTATCCTTTATTGCAAATATTGATAAAACGATAAAATCACAATCCGGTGGTGTATCACACTTGATATTTTTATAGCGTTTCATTCAAAATAACTAGCATCATCAGAGAAAACAATTTTTAATTACGGTCCTGTCCTTAGTTTTTTTGTAAATTGTTTTGATTTCTTCAAAATTTATTCAACTATTGGCATACTTCAGACAATAGGCAATAATTTTTATGAGAAGGTACCCAAACATAACGAAAATTCGTATTTTTCATGTCTGGAAATTTTTATATTATACAGTAATCCTTGTTTAGAGGCTGATTACTCCTGAATCAATTTTTATACGGAATATTTTTATAATTCTCAATCGTGGAAATAGGTAACGAAAATATTCTTTTTTGGTCAAAATACGATTGTTGTGTAATTCAGTACAATTAAGAAGTAGCATCTTACTTCATTCGTCATTTAAAACACGTAGGCTTTGCTTGTTTTCTATGTCAGGAAAAATGAATGAGTTGTTGATATCTTTTAAGAACTGTCAGACGTTTATGCACTGGGTTACATAATATTGAAGATGTATTCAAATGATGAAAGGACTGATCACTGATATGCTATTTACTTATGCAAAATCAAATAGAAATCCTCTTTTGGCAAGAAATATGTATGGTGAGCTATACCCGAATCGTCGTATTCCAAACATTCTAACATTCAAATGTTTAGACGATTAGAAAGAAATTTGATAGACTGTGGTACATTTGACAGAAATAAAACTAGAAAATTTATTGTAACTGGAAGTATGACGAACCGAATAAATGTTTTAGGTAAGCAAATATTTCCTCATAAACAATAACAAAAAGAAAAAAAAAATTTTTCAATTTAGGATTGGTCAATTATAAAAATATTTCTAATCAAGATTGTTCTTCACGGGAAATTGCCCACGAACCAGGGATTTCTGTGAAATCTAGCAGAAATATTTTAAAACAGAACAAATACAAATGTTACAGGATACGCAAAGTTCATCACCTCAATTAAAGGGATTACGGAAGAAGTGATTAAGACGTAGAAATAGGGAAGTAGGAAATATTTGTAAAAAAATAATATGGACGGACGAATCAAAATTCACCAATAATGGCTGGTTTAACAGAAACATCCATTATAGGTGGAATAATTCAAATGAACATTTACATAGAGAAACCAACTTCCAGGAAAGATACGGAATAAGATTTTGTTTGGGAATTTTGGAAACAAAGGTACTAGGTCCTTTCTTTCACAATGAGAATTTGAATAAATAGTGGAATGTATTTAAATTTTTCATCTAATGAGTTTGATGAATACTTAGATGAATTACCACTGAATATTCGCCGTGAAATACAACATTTTCAACAAGATGGTGCCCCTCCCCATAATGCAGCAATAGTAAGGGATCATTTAGATGCAATATTCCCAACAAAATGGATTAGAAACAATGGACCAATTGCTTGGCCAGCATTCGAGCATTAAATGTAGTTTCTCATGTGGAATTCATTTTTTGTATGGTCTTTATTTCCCCTCAAAAATTCATTATAAAATAAATTGTTTTTCTGTTTGATTGTTGTCACTGATGATGCTAGTAATTTTAAATGAAACGCTATAACAATATCAACTGTGATATACCACTGAATTGTGAGGATTGGAACGTATAAAAATTAATTCAAGAGAAATAAGCCTCGAAACAAGAATTACTGTAATACAAAAATTAAAATGTTCATTGTGATGGGGTATCTTCTTATCGAAATTATTGGCTAATGTCTGAAGTATGCCAATAGTTGAACAAGTTTCGAAGAAATCAAAACTATTTACAGAGGAACTAACAACAGGACCGTAATTGAAAATTGTTGTCACTGATGATGCTTATTTTGAATGAAACGCTATAAAAATACCGATTGTGATACACCACTGAATTTTGATTTTATTGCTTCATCAATATTTGCAATAAAAAAGACAGGTCCGTATTCGCAAAAAAAAGTTGATGGTGGCCGTGTTGAAACGAAACGTTCAATCTAAGATTTATTGCTACATGGTTATAGTACATTATGAATATAATAAAAATTTCCTCTTCCATTTTTTCATATTTCCTGAAATAACAATTCTATTCGTAAAAAACCAAAAACGCCATTTTCAGTTTCCCCTGTATAACTCGGGAACGGCGAAAGTCCCTGAAGATTTTTTCTGACCAATTTACTGCTCACCATAATAGTTAACTTTTTTCCCATTTAATCGTTCCCATATCTGTTACGGTTTAGAATATAGCAATGTTACCACATGATAAAAGAAACGGCCTGTATAGTATATATATGTAATATATATAGTATATATATATATATATATATATATATATATATATATGATATATATATATATATATATATATATATATATATATATATATATATATATATATATATATATATATATATATATATATATATATATATCTATTCTGAAAGATGTGGTTCAATGGTTTACGACAGGTGGCGCTGTGTCATATTTATATGTCATGGAGTGACTAGAAGAAATATGTATGACGGTTTGAAATGTTGGTTTGGTTATCACTCTCGGTGGATGGATGATACTGATGAGCCCCGATAAGGGCGAAAAAGCCTGTCTATCAATTTCCATCGATTGTGATAAACAAATTGACATTTCGAACAATTACCGTCTGGGGTAGATGTTGATATTTCGATGCTTCGTGAACTCTTATAACCAGCTCCGCCAGGAGGTTTGTTTTGATTACTTTCAAATAAAATGTCCTAGTTCACTTCATTTTATTGCCACGAACGTGTGTCGTTAACACGAAGAATTCTGTTTTTCCATATATATATATATATATATATATATATATATATATATATATATATATATATAATATATTATATATAATATATATATGTCTGGCCGGGAGTATACTCCCGGCCAGACACACACAATATATAAAAGAAATGATTAATGGCCACAAATGTGCGAAGAATCTACAGGCCCTAAAGAAACATGAAAAAACAAGAAACCATAAGTTTCGACTTCGATAACTTTTCAGATCCTACACAGAAAAACCAACAACAAAACTAAGGACTTTTTTTAGAAATGATAATATATTCAAAGAGAAAAGACTCTATAAACGACAGAACCGATCTGAAAAATTTAACAAAAAATTTACCATAGTATCCTTAAATGAGATAAAACCTATATTGAGAATGACATCTGTGATTGTAAACGTACAACCATAATCGAAATGAAATAATAACTTCCAATACCATATTTATTTATTCGTACAAGCGCACAGATGGCATCTCAGGTGATCAATTGGAAAAATATATAGTCAAAAAACAAAACAAAACAAATTAAAATTGACAGATCAAATGTAATTTCATAGCGTTGTTATAAATAATTTGATGATATGTAGATTACATGATAAACTAGTAAGTTAATGTACACATAATGGAGAATTGTGACTGATTTTTAAATGTATTTTTAGATGTAAATGTCCCAGCCATACCTGAGTTATAATCTTGAAAAAGGCTTATATACGCCGAACATATGTCGATTACAAGGATTACAAGTAATATAATCTGAATACCTAAAGTTTTTACTGCGCTCTAAACCCAAGAAAATTGGCACCTTAAATATATAAATATAGGCACAAGAAATTCTACCTATCGTATATATATATATATATATATATATATATATATATATATATATATATATATTTATATGTATATAATATATATATATATATTTATATGTATATATATATATATAATTTTTTATATGTATATATATATATATAGATATATATATATATATATATATATATATATATATATATATATATATATATATTCGGTATGACAATTATGGATGTTTGGCCAGACAGCTTAGAAAAAAATCGTGGAGAAAATTTTTATCATCTCTACATAAATCTACTACTATCTATTAGTTCGATCAGGAGAAATGTGAAACAAATAATGAATATCCTTAAAAAGTTTTTAGTTCAGGTCGAAGGGTACGAATCAATAAATTAGCGCGGAAATTTCAATAATTTTAATCTGGGAGAAATGAAAATTTTACCCTTCGATTGAATTAATTAATTAGATAGATTAATTCTAATTATAATATAGCCCTTAGTTTCAACAATATACAATATAGTATGATATATGATATGCTTTTATCTGTAAAACAGTTTTATTGCGAACTTTTAAATCCATTTGGTATTCTGGAAAATTTCCTGATGACTGAGATACATATATGTTTGTGCTAACTCAATTCCAATAAAAATCTATCTAAACAGGACTCGGATCGTCCAATATCTCTTGACACTTGTATACATACTTAAAACTTTTAAAACATTGTTGAAAAATGAGCTTCACTGGTAGTTGAAACACCACAAAAAGGACAATGTAATCCAATTGAATTATTTATGGAAGATCATTAATAGCATAGCGTGGGCCCATAAAATTTTTGAGTGAGAATTATTTGAGTGTGTATGCGTATGTATGTATATGAATAAGTATATATTTAGAAAAGACCCACTTTGTTATTCTAGTCAAATTTTGTGTTTAATAACCTATACCTAGGTAAATCTATTCGTCTTCGTACTGCCTTACAGTCAATGAATGTAGTTATACCTTTTTTCGCTAAACTTGATTTGTAATTTTAATTAACGGAGAAATTTTTTATCGAAAAATTTATTATTTTCAATAGTTCATTAGGATGAAGTATAATGAAGATTCACTAAAAGTACAAAAAGAAACTATTGAAATGGCGTGTCGGCAAGACATTTGCTTCGATGAAGTAATGTAAAGTGCTGCGTGAGTTACACTTGGGTTGATTCTGTTCAGTGATCACCTTGTAATATACGAAATATTTCGTCAGGTGCAACAACAGATTAATGAAGAGGATGGTTGGCCAACAATTGAACATGCCACGTACAAGTGACCTTGAGAAAAATATGCATTTTCTATATTCAGACCACAACAACTCAAGAATTTATTGGCCTTGTGATTTGTTGATCGTTAAGGTGAACGCAAGACGAATCGGAAATTGAATTCGCATATCGGTTGGGATCATCGGAATACTCGGAATCAGAACTTCCTCTCCTTTGAATTTTCCTTTGAGTATCGTCGCCTGAATCACATTGATAATCTTCTTCTTATCACCGAACGCGTTCCATTGCATAATTTTGGTTGGTTTAGATTTCGAAGCATGATGATTTCGCCAACATTCAGTTGAAAGTTGTTCCGTGGTGAACCAGGCAGATCCAAGGAGTAACCTTTATCTGCTTTTTTGAAAACAAATCACAGAAAACAACAAAAATTGACGCTTTCTCGATTTACAGCTTATATATTTTCTTTCTTGTCAATCTTTTATTCGGAATGGTTGAGACCAATCGATTTGACAGTTGCTGTCAATTTTTCTCCTTATTTTAGTTTAAATTTCCATTCGATAATTTTTTAATTTTTCACTTGTATATTATTTGTTGATTTTACCTTAGATCCGGTTGCTATGAATTCACTCATCATGCCCTAGGGTGTAATGAGCAGGCATAATGGATCATAACGCCCGCTAATTGTACGAGGAGAAATGAAGCAACTTCCATTGATTAAATACTTCATAATCCTTGTCGTATACGACTTTTGATTTCTCCGGCAATGAATCATTCGCAGCTTTGGCTGCATTTTCTATGACATTCTTGGGTAAATTCATTCCCATTCCCATTATTTCTATAATACTACACAAAGGAAGCAGCAATGACATTCACTAAATATGATGACAAAATATTCACAAACGTCAAAATATCAACAAATGACATGCCTACTATGAGAAGGAAAATGGATAGGAGCAATGAAACGATTCAAAAATCGATTTTTCATTATAATAAAATAATTTTTTCGTGAAAAATAAAATTTTGTATGCAGCACGTGCGTAACTAGATCCTAACGCCCATCGGGTAACATTCGGCCCGAAGGCCTCTGGCCCGAGGGATGTTAGTATCTATGTAACGCACTTGGTACATAAATAACTATTAGGTATGTACCTATTTGGATATTTTTACATTACATATGTGTTGTCAATCTATGCTCTGGAATGATCGTGGAGACCAATCGATTTGCTAGTTGTTGTTATTTCTTCTTTAATATTTTTTTTCATTTCGATTCGAGTATTTTTTATGAGAATATTTCCGATATTTTGATAGTGATTTTGTTATTCTGGGCGGAAAGGAATTCAACAAATCAGAGATCTTTAAATTCGATCTATCTGTTCTTGAGTTATAAATGACGTGACTAAAAAGACTTTTTTTATTTATACTTTTTTGTTTATAGGCCTAAAAATAACTGTCAATTCACCATACATGAAAGCCTTTATTATTCAATTGAGAGGCTGATTTTATTATGACTGTATGATCAAAAATTATGACTGATTACTAAATTGAAAAGTCATTTTCAAGTAGATAACCCGTAATTTCATAATTTATGCGTGATGAACAAAAAAAACTCAAAAATGACAGAACAGCGATACTGTTGGACAGGCTAATTTGTTGCCAAAATAGAATAAGGCACTTCTATACACCTTCCAGAAGTCGATCGGATCGCTTTCGTCGATAGAAAGCTGTTTTACGCGAGCACGGAGTGCCAGTGGTATAGAAATCAGGTGATTTATAGAATTCTATAGGACACAGAGTCCCGCTTCTGGACATACTCACGAGAGCGCGCCGCCTAACTACTTGTTGCCGTATTCACAATATTCAACAATCAATTCATCAAAAATATATTAGCTGATAATGGTCCATTTCATACATTACATAAAGTGAACAAGGAAAATTTCTCAATCATTCAAAATTATCCAACAATTTTCCAAGGGAGCTGGTTATAATTATGTATTTCACAATCTAACAGTGGATTATAAAAAATGTCAAGTTACTCCGACTCAAGATTACCAAGCTAGTTAGTCGAGTACTTAGCGTACGCTGGCTAGTCTTTGGGAGGTCTCGGGTTCAAACCCCGGGCCTACTGGCCCGCCATGAGTTTTTTTTTTCAGAGGTTTCCTCATGGTAATGTAAGTCACTGCTTGCAAACTTATAAGGCGAATGCTGGGCCAGTATTGATCCTCTGAACCCTACCCACACTTTCTATGCTCCATAAATATCCTGTCTCACCTATCCTTAATGCACTTGTACATACAAGTGCTTCCTCTGATCTGGCTGAAGAAGTTAATCCCAAACTCAAGCTGCCCGCCTCCCTGACACATACTTCAGAGAGGAATGAAACACGTATGTTTCCTTCTCCTTTTCGACTCAAGATCTGTGTACAGCTTTTTCGATATCATTAGATTTCCTGATGGACGATTTTATTGAAGAATTTTCCTTGTTCACTATATGTGATATATAAAATTGACTATGGTCAACTGGTATATCTTTCATGAATGTATTATAGTTATTAACGTAACAAGGCCGATATGTAGCAAATAACGGATGAGGTTGGATATTAACCGAATCCGTTATTTGCGTATCGGCCGTGTGTCGTTAAAAATTTTTGTTGAAAGATTATATTTTGATTCTGAAGAAAGAAAAAACCCCGTACCTCGCAATTCTAAAGAAAAATCCCAACGTCGTGCACTCTGTTGTCAAGGAATAGTTTGACAGTTTTATAAACAACTTCAGTTTTTTGTGTTCTCAAGTTCGCTTTAACGACGACCATGGATGAAACTGATGAAATTGAGGAACAAAATCGAATTCCTTTAGAAATATTAGGAAAATCATGTGCAGTGCAGCGAGTGTTGATTAACTGCCGAAAATAGCTCAAGAGCGATATCAAAAAGAATATGAAAATTTTGAAATGTGGCGTAAAAGCAAGAATGTAAAGGTGGTTAATGAAGATGTATTATCATCCTATGCGAAATGAAAATCAGAGGTTTATTCTCCCAACTCGCTGTGGACCAAGATTTCATTGTTGTTATTGTAAAAGAATGATGTTTTGAAATAAATATTCGAACAAGTGAATTCTTAACGGCCGCCGGCCGTTATGAAATTATAACGGCCGGCGGCCGTTAACACTGACTTTTCAATTGTCATCTGAATACCGTTAAATCAAAATAACAGTATAGGATTACGAAAATGACATTTTCATTTATGATTGTTTTTTAATCACTAGCTGTAGGAGTGAATTGGTGACAGAAGTGATTTATTCTATCTAATGAAAGATGCGGAATATTCACTGAATGCATCAAGTGCGACTTGGAACGGTGGAGACATTCATGAATCAAAATATCTTCAGTGAACGCTTAACGACCGAGCAGGTGCGGTTGTTCGATTTAGATTGAAAAATTCATCTAAAATCAGGTTCAGATGTGATGAATTCATCGTAGTACTCAAAATTGATAACGAGTAGTAGTAGGGGAGCCCAAGCGGGGATTTTGGGATTCACTCAAACGCGGCAGAATAACATATTGGGGAAAAACTTGCACCCTATTAAGTATCCCCACCATATATGAACTTTTAATATGGGGGCGTTCGTCAAGGGCAGCCGATCAGATTAGTAACAAAAATCGATCGTTCGAAAAACTCGAGCGCGTCAGATCAAGGCAAGGGGAGTTAATTACATGCAGAAGATTCGGCATTCCACTCATCTGACGATTTGCACGTGGCATGAGGAAATAGAAGACTCACAAAGTTCCAAAAAGAAAACGTCACCTTGATATTCTCGAGCAAGGTTAAATTTTTATTTTGAATTAAATCCAACGATTTTTTTTGCATTTTCGAATATCGGCGATGAATTTTGGTCTCGTACGACCACCCTCACCAGGCAAACCGGCAGTTTAATTTACTTTCGTTATCAGAGACATATGGGGTGTATAAACTATTAATATCTGACGCGCTCGAGTATTTCTATATAACGATTTTTTTTACATTTTTGAAAATCTGCACACGTTTTCCCCCCTGTGAAATGGCATACATCATATAACCTTTTTTTCGTTATAGCATCTAAACTTCACAATCCAAAAGGTCCCCACGACGCTCGAGTAAATCCCAATTTAGCATCACAGGCTTCCCTACTATTAGAACATTCGTAAATTTCAAGGAAATCTCACATAAGTCATATTTGGTGTCAGGTGTCTGATGATTGAATATCGCTCATTTTCTGCTTTCATGGGAACACACAATTGGAAAATAGTCATTTATTTTTCTAGGCACAAAAGCACGAGATTTAATGCCGCGGCTAGTTTTTCATAGCCGAGACGTAGCCGAGGCTAGGAAACCAGCCAAGGCCTCAAATCTGCTTCTGTACCGTGTGAAACATATAATTTTTTCTCCAAATTTGCTCCAATTTCACAAAAAATCGATTTTTATACTAATTTTAATAATTATTGCGTTTCATCAAAGGTAATTGGGTTTTCGTTAATGAATGATGACGTTTTGTAATGAAATCAGCTTTGTGTCATTTTTTCATTTAAAAGTCAATAACTTCTACTGCGTAGGCAGAAAAAGTCCACTTTTTATGCCTAGGCAGTAAAAGTATCCCTTCAGGCCTATTTAGTGTCATTAAAAATAGTATATTATGTTACTAGGAGTAGAAGGCTATCATTATTGTTGAGCCCAGATTCTTGCACTGCCGAGGCGTCAGCCGAGGCTGTGCAAACTGGGCGAAACATATAAAGGGTCTTCTGCTCCGAGTGACATATACTATTTTTTCTTCAAGCGTAAATTGAATATTGTGCCCATAGTGTCGAACTTTTGAATTTTCTTGACAAATACTGACAAACATCAAATTAAATGAAAATTAAATGACGGTTCATACCTACTTGGATACAACGCCCATGGACGTTGCTATCATTTCTCATTATTTTATTACTAGTACAATAATGAGCGTTTATTATTTTACTCACAATCGATCGGTAATCGATGGTTTTCTAACCTTCAGAACAGTCGGGAAGCGCTTCATTATATACCTCATACATTCCCGACTAGTGAATCTCACTTTCCCGGCTAGCAAATGTCACTTTACCGGCTAGCTTGTGTCACTTTACCTACTAGCATGGAAATAAATCAGAATCAAGTCGATATTCATTTAATATAAAAAGAAAAAAAACTATTTGGAATTATACATATTAATAGTTACATTCGAATTATGATTACTATTGGCCCTTAAAGCAAGACCTTGTTGCTTAAAGTTATGAGTTTCAGAATTCGATGATGATGCCGACGTTCTAGGATTTTCAGCATGAGACAACATTTTAACTATTTTTACTTGTCCATGCAAAGAATTTCCCACATAACCTTCAGCCACGGTACTAGATTTCCACCCCCCTAATCTCTTCAACTGTAGAATGTCTCCACCTGTATTTGCTAATAATGTAGTCGAAGTACGTCTGAAACAATGTCCGTGAACTCATTAATATTTTCTAGTTTTAAAAAGGTTGCAATTTTTTTGGGAAAACGTCCGATAGAATTATGCCCAAAAGGCTGTCGTGTAACTTTGCCAAACTTCATTTGTAAGAACAACCTTTCACAGTCGATGTTGTTGTGCATGTTTCGGTATTGTTTAACTACTTTCTTCCATTCCGGTTTAGAAAACGCTAAGAATGAGGTTTGGTTATAGGAATCATTATTTTTATCCGATTTCCTAACATTTTCAAATCAATTATATTCATATTTAGAAGTTCATCTCACCTGCTAGCATCGGAAATGCCAATACTCAAAGCAACCTAAAAGAAATTTGCACATTTTCAATATGCAACAAAGAAATTAAAATGTTACCTTTTGAGGAAGATATTCTATCGGAGCATCGTTTACAAATTTATCGATGTTTGCTTCGGAAAGAACACTTAACTTTTTGCTTTGTATCCCACATTCTGCCTTTTCAAGTATAAGTAATATTTGCATAATTACTGATGTCAACATTATGCCTAATATTTAATAGTGTTCGTAGCATCGAGTACCTTGACCATAATGTACTCGCTTTATTCTGATTACTCAATTCACCGAAATAGGCAAGGAGCACAGTCTCAGAGGTATGCAGCGCACCTTCAGCCACGCACCAGTTAATATACGTTTCGTACGTATTCACATACCTTCCTCTGCTTTTCACAGGAATAAGGCCTTCGGATGCTAGTTCTGCAGCTACTCGAAGTTCTGGTGGTGTGGATTCAAATTCGCAGTCAGACATTTTTCGTTAATATTGTCAAAAATTGAATTGTGAATTATGACCCAACTGTCAGATCGAATCTATGGTTGAATCAACTAACTTTTTATGTTGCCTAATTAATATACAAGTAATAATTATTATCAGAACTTGATTATGAATGTGATAGATTGTGAGTAAAATAGTATACAAACCTCGGGGAAAATCATTCCAGCCTCACGTCTGCAGCACACCTCGGTGCTGCGCACCTCGGTATGCTACCTTGCCGTTCGGCTGTAATAGATCACTTCCCCGCTCGGTATGTAATATACTATTACTAGTGAAAGAATAGGTTATTTGTACGATCTGTGTTGTCGAAAATAATATAGATATTATTATACGCTTGAAGAAAAACTACATTTAATGTCATTTGGAGAAAAATATATTTTTTCCGCAAAAGTCAAAAAATGACTTTTTCAACCTCAGTTCTCAATGTTGAAGTTTGTTCCACAGACGGCATTTTGTTTTTACTTTTTTGTACGGCCGTGAGCGTACAAAAAAGTGTACTTTTTTTCTTCTTAATTCTATCGTTTGAACACCGTTTGCGGAAAAAATCGCATGTTTTATTCGGAGAAAAGCACTTTTTGTGGCTCGACTAAAATTGTCGGCTAAACGCAGTGAGGCATTGAGTCTCTCCACAAAAAGTATCACTTTTACTCCTAATAAAACAATACACTATTACGTATAAGTGAAACTAGTTCAACACATGTTGAAAACTTCTTGTATGTAAAGCACACACATCATATAATTTGATTATATAAGTATGTATGTATTTGAAAATCAAAGCCATTTTATAATTCATCAATAAATATTGATCTCCCAAATGTGTTAGAAGTTTATTTCAGTTTTATTATAATTACGTTATAACACTTATAATCACAGTTTTTTCTAGTTTTGTTATCGGTATGCGATCAAGTTAATTATGCTGTCTTATCAACGTCCAATAATTACTAGTGGTACATAAATAAAAATGAAGGACACCCTACTGCGTAGCACTAGGAATGATAAAACCCCTCGGCGCATGTGCATGTCGTCAATATTTTTTGAATGTACCTATTATATAAATTAAATAACAATGAAAGTCGATTTTACGAATGAAATGAAGGAAAATTGCAATAAATGTATTAATAAGTCGATATTACGAATAAACTCCGTGAAAATTTAGCAAAAAAATTCATTGTTTGACTGTCGAATTTGAATATCCTATCCCGGCTCATTTTGCTGCAAATTAGGAATCAAATTGATAAGATCTCTATGGATGGGAAGCAGACACAGACGCAGAATCAAGCTTAAGCTATCAACGTCGCTTGGTTACCGTGGCACACAGAGCACTTCGATGCATGTTTTGTAGGACTTCGTACATATCGACCTTGGCGCATGCGCATGTCGTAATGCCTATCTAAACAACGCTATAATTTTTTATTCTTCGTTGGGAAAAAATTGGGAACAAAACTTCTCTGATGAAATCATATGTATTTTATCGATATTCGTTGGAATTTTTAAAATCGGACCAGATCCCAACTTTTTGTAGTGAGAATTTAGCTTCACCTCGGGGTAAAAACGCTATATTTTTTTATTCTTCGTTGGGAAAAAGTGGTAATTCAAATTCCCTAATGAAATCATATGTGTTTTATCGATATCCGTTGGAATTATTAAAATTTTTCAATTATTTCCTCTCGAACGATTATTGGTGGCATCAGGGAATAGTACTATCAAGCCTCGTGAACATCAGCTGCGGTTTCGTGGGTGGGATAGGCGGTGAAGTTCGAATGAAAGTTATATAATCTATAGATTTATTCTAAAAGGTCTAAACGAAACGTCAAAGAACGAATAGAGTAAGGAAAACACAGAACACATTGCGGACGCTCCACTGCGGTGGGACTCGCAGCTTCAATATTTTTATAGATGCCTGGGTGAGGCATATTTTGCTATTTTGCAGATGAAATCTTTTTAGAACCTGGTGGATCTGATGAGAATATACTACAGTTTGGCTTACTGTCATCTGTCCTCTGGAGTGCTCCTGTAGGGGTTGCTCGGTGGGGTGGCGAAGAGTTTTTGTATCATAGAAGAGACTTGTGCATCAGCCGAGAAACTCCTGTAGGGGGTACTTTATTGAGAACAGATTGCTCACATTCCCAAGTAGCACTACCAGGAATTTGAAAAATTGGGTGATCATAGCAGGTATTGCACAAGGAATGCAAATGTTATGTCGATCCCCAGACACAGATCTTCATTTTACGAGAGATGTCCAAAGTACTCTTCCATCGTAGTATACAACAAGTCACCTGTACATCTGATGAATTTGACCATGCCCAGATTCAAAACGGCAATAAAAGATGTCCTTTTGAATAGAGCATTCTATTCAGTTTCCGAATAATTGTCCTGCAAATTTTTTTTCATATTATGTCTTTTGTCTGTGAATGTTACATTATAGAGTGTTTACATTGCATGTTTTATTTTATGTACAAAAACAGATTATTTTCAATACATTTTTATTATATTTACATTGACGAGTACACGCTGAATAAGCCATACGTGCAAAAAAAAAAGAGCTGAGCGAAGCGCACAAAACAAAATTGCGTACCTATATTAGTTGAGAATACTAGATTTTCATGGAGAATACTAGGCTACTAAATTGAATCGAAAAGTACTGAATTTATTAGGATTCTACTTCCCATAACACAGTAGGGCCTTTGTAGCTAGATCATCGGTATAACTTAGACCCTTTAAGCGTATTTTACTAAGAAGGAAATGATTGAATAAATATGGGTGGGAGGTGACCACCGCTCATTCCACCCACGGAACAGTAGCTGACGTTCACTAAGCTTTATGATGCAACTTTCTGATGCATTCCACTAATTATAGCTTGAGAGGAACTTGGTCATGTAAATCTGTTACTGGCTCCCGGACGTAATCTACGAAGTTTGTTCACAAAAGCGTACACCATTCTATATATCACAAATCCAGATACAATATATATATATATATATATATATATATATATGTAAATAAAGGAAAAATAAATTATAAGTAAAAAACTTGTCGAAAAACCACAAACTGAAAAAAACTTTTATTCGACTAGTTTCGCCTTTTACAGCATTATCAAGACTGAATACATATAACAAAGATATCACTTGAAAATATACTTATTTCGGTTCGGTACCTGGGGGTGGTAATATAGAATCGATGGGTTTTTCAAATTATCAGAGATTTAACAGTGGGGAGTGGTTTAGGTCCAACTGGTCATTGAGAAGAATGTAATTATGGAATTTTTGGAGTTTGTTTATTTTCATGGCTTCCAGGAAATTTTTGGTTGAAACGAGGATGAGATGTTATGTCCTTTCGACTCTAGATGTTACTTAAATTCTGACTGTTCGTTTTTTAGATGTCCTTTTAGCCTAGTTTCAAAACATCTTTCGGTCTGGCCTATATATTATGACTTACATTCTTCACAGTCCATTCCATATATATATATATATATATATATATATATATATATATATATATATATATATATATATATATATATATATATATATATATACATTCGTGGCTTGATCAAAACTTTTTCAAAAAGTTTTGATAAAGCCACGAATGTCGTGGCGAAACGTCAACTTTTCAATAAAATCGAGTTGTTTGAGATTCACCAAGCCTGTTATTGCTAATAATTATCAAAAAGTTAAAAATAGTTCACAGGCAACAACAATTCAAATCAATAATTATATATATATATATATATAACTGAGATTGAATATTATATATATATAATATATATATATAATATTATATATATAATATATATAATATTATATATATAATATATATATAATATTGATTAAGAGTGACAAACTTCAAGTTAAACAATTTTATAGTAGAGTCCATAATTTCACAAATACCGAATTTAGTAACTATGAAATAGAATTATTGAATAAAGGTTTGAAATATTGCCCACATTTCAATAATAAAAATGATATTAAACATTTAGCCGTCAGCACTGAATTAGCTTTAAATTCGTCTTTAATTAAGAATTTGAATTTTGAAAAAACTATATGCGCGGAAGTCATAAATAAATATAAATGCAGAAATAACAATAATTTAGAACTAAAAACTATAAAACAGTTGAGATCAAAAATTCAAGATAATAATTTGGTTATATGCAAAGCGGACAAAGGAAATACTGTAACTATCATAGATAAAAATACCTACATTGAAAAATCTGAAATCCTATTTAATACAGATAAATTCTCAAAACTTAAAATAGATCCCACTAAAAAATTCCAAAACGAAATAAAATCATTCATCAAGAATAGTAAAATCTTATTTTCAGATATTAACACTTTTTTCTTAACTTCCATGAACCCACGCACCCCGGTTTTATATACTTTACCAAAAATACATAAAATTGATTGCCCGATGCGTCCAATAGTATCTTATATTAACGCTCCTGCGTATAAATTATGTCAGTATTTGAATAAGAAATTACCCACCTTAATTCAATTCAATCCGGCGTATAGCATTAAAAATTCTATTCAGTTAGTTAATTATCTTAAGAATATCAAAATTCTTTCAAATGCTAAATTAATTTCATTTGACGTTATCAACTTATTTCCTTCTACGCCAACTCAAGAAGTTAAAAATATTGTTAAGGGATATCTAGAGATGAACCCAAATTTAACAACTCAAGCAGTCAACGAAACAATGTCTGCCTTAAACTTATGTTTGAAACAGAGTTATTTCAAATTTAATAATATAATATACAAACAAGAAGACGGATTGCCCATGGGATCACCGTTATCGCCTTTGTTGAGTGAAATTTTCATGAATAACTTAGAAGAAAAAATTTTCAATATTGATAATAATTTAATTACTAACGTTTTATTATGGAGACGTTATGTAGATGATATTTTTTGTATTTGGACCGGTACAGATAGGCAAGTTAGATAATTTCCTTAAATATATAAATACTTTCTACAACTCGATTCAAATTTACAAAAGAAGTAGAAAACGAAAACGGTACCTTGAATTTCTTAGACGTTCAGATTGCTAGGAATTTGAATTCTCTTACTTTCAAACATTTATAGAAAACCAACCTTCACAGATACTTTAATTCACAGGCGACAGTACCCAACACATTAAAATAAAACTCAGTGCTTTTCATTCGTTCATACATAGGTTGTTCACGATTCCATTATCGGAAACAAATTTTCAAACTTAAGTTAATACAATTAAATTATTAGCCTTCAATAACAGTTACAATGAAAGTCTTATCGACAAGCTCATTGGGAAAAAAAACGAATAAAGTGTCTGTAGCATTCAATATACCCCACGCAAACTATTAATGAAGAACAAAAATACTTCCCAATAAATTATGTGCCTAATTTGAGTAGCAAAATTTGTAACAGACTATCGAAAAATAACGTTAAAACAATTTGTACAAATAAAAGAAACTTGAAGTCATTCTTGGTCAATAATAAAGAAAAATCTAACATCGGAGAAAACAGTGGTATTTACAAAATATTTTGCGACGAATGTCCTGCTTTTTATATTGGACAGACAGGAAGGAATATAAATATTCGTGTTGAAGAACATAAAAAGTCAATTTTACAAAACAAAAATACCACTGGCTTCTCTGAACATTGTATAAAATTCAATCACTTCCTGGATTTCAACAAAACCAAATTGTTACATTCAGGTCACAAGGGTAAACGTCTTGACCTTCTCGAAATTATCGAAATAAGTTCCGCCCATAATAGTAGTCAATTACCCCTTGTAAACGAACAAATTGATTTTCAGGTATCACCTTTGCTTTCGTCTGTTTTTATAAATTACGATGCAATACTCTCCTGTAGTCAGTCTTGATAATGAGTTCATAGCTCGAAACATGTCGACTTTTTATTACTGCTAAGTACAGTATCTAAAGATTTTTTTATATTGTGAAACATAAGCCAAGTGTTTTTATTTTAAAGTTTATACTTTATATATATATATATATATATAAATATATATATATATATATAAATATATATATATATATATATATATATATATATATATATATATATATATATATATATATATATATATATGTATATATTTTTTCTTTAATTTTTATTGCTGAACTTCGCCTCTCACTGTTGTGATCAATTTCAAAAAGTCCTCATTATTATCTTTCACATTATCATTATACTATGCTCGTTAGTGCGTGGTATGTAAAAGTTGCATTTGATCGATATGAATCGGTACAGACGGAAAATGCTTGAAAGTGAAGGTTACTGAAACATGGTAGGAATTAAATCAGGAGTGTAAGTCATACTGGAGAAGGATAAATAATATTGCTTCAATTGGAAAGGATTGAAAGGTCTAGTTTAGAAATAAATTGATGAATTGAAGATTCATATTGGTTACCTAAAACCAAAGTTGCTACTAAAGTAAAAGGACACTAAGCTCAAAAAAGTCCGAACTAAGAGAAAATCTTTATTGTCGAATAATCACAAGTATCTTGAAAATTTGCCAATGTTCTTAGTCACAACTTCATGTGATCTGAAAAATGCATGGATTTTGTTGGCAAAAATCCTCAAGGTAATCATTTCTGTCATATTGATCTCCAATTCTAATTTTCATTCTGATCTATTTTTTAGATAGGCAGGTGCAAATAATTTTTTCAGCCCATCGCGATCCACAAACAGATAACAAAAATGTTTAATTTCACTTTACAGGTATGTGTTACCTCTTCGCATAATTCTCTAATTTTTCATTTATTCTAATAATATTCTAACAACATAATGAGGATTTTTCAATATGTATATGCGCAAACGAGAAAAATTAAAATAAATGGAGGTTATTAGATCAGACAAAGATTTTCCAAAACAAAATTGAACGATTATTAGGTACCAGTGTCAAATACACTAAACAGGAATATGGTTTCTTGAAGCAGTTCAAAAAGAATGTTATTAGATGAAAGGACAAAGCAAGGAAACTTAGACAAACATGAATTTATAATTAGAGAATCTAGTCTTTCACCTTATTCCCTGTAATTAACTAATATAGATAATATCCATATAAATTTAGCTGATACCTACATAAATAAATTTTGTGAATTTTTTGAAACATTATTATCTATTTTTTATGACAGTTCAATTTTTTGAGAGATTCAAGTCATTAAAATTTTTTAAGAAAGTTACAAATAGTAACTTTCGAAAGTAAGTACGAAACGTTAACAGTTTTTGAATGAACGTAAGTATGTTTATAGAATTTGTCAATCTAGTTGATGAGTGAGAAGACTCAAGAGGCTATATAAGTGAATTCTTCTTTATTAATGTCTACATTTCGGTCCAAACATTGAAACTTTCTTCAGGACCACTGTAAAACTATAATTGTATGTTCAGACATGCTTGCAATATGCGAAACTGACATAAAATGAGATTATTTATATGCTGATATTCCCCTCAAAATATAACTTCCATAAATATGAGAGGTAAACCTTCCCAAATATAATCACATTGGTCAAACAATAAAAAAATATGCACTTTCAAACATGAGAATTAAATTAACAATAAACATTGAAAAAAATTAATTACAAACCAAAAAATATAAGCGGCTCTGTCAACTGGCTGATCTAAACAGTCGACCGTCTTATAAATATACATTGACAGCTCACATAATGGGAATACAAATACAGCACCCTAAAATACACGTTCATACTTTCCACCATTATTGTACCAATTTTCTCGAATCATGATTGTATTACACACGGCTCTTTGGGACATCTCATGTTTTTCAGGCAATTCAAATAGCACAGAATACATGTCGCTCACATTGGTCACATCGCTCCTCTGGGGTCTCATGCCAGGAAACTACGCTTTTTGTAGTTATGCTCAGTATCTTTGCTTCGCTGAAATTCATCAACCTGTGACCTGTGTATCTACAAAGCAAGTGAGGCACACTTATTTGTTAAGATATTCATGTCGCTTCTATTTTGACCGACTTTTTTCTGTAGTTATTGTTAAGTTTGACCTATATAACTCAGATCACATCCGGAATATGGGATGAAGCTCACCACATCACCTTTCCTGTCCTTCCAAACTGGAATTTTATGTTCGGAAAAAATCTCTTCAGAGAGAGATTGTTCATAGAAATAATTTAAATGTTGCCATCCTCAGTACCTGTATGAGCCTCGAAATAGACTGTCCTTTATTGTATATGGAAACTCTGATTTTAGTTGTTGATGGTATAACATAAGGTAACACTGAGTTCTATATTTATTAAGGAGGCCGAGACTTTTAGACCGTTTGAGTTGCCATACTAGATGCCTGACTCCCAACTAGAGGGTAGCCTTCTATGAAATTGTAAATTATACTACATAACGCTCTTCTTGGATACCCAGGGCCGCCTTTAACCTATTGGAGGCCCTGGGTATATTAGGACAATGGGGCCTCTAGGACTTTGGCAAAACACTATATGTTAGAATAGACGAAGAAAGTAGATAAACAAGGTTCTTGATTTATTTTAATTGACAATCACATGAAACGAATAAATAAAAGTAATATAGTCCACAAAAGTAACACTTTTAGTATTCACAGGTTAGTGCTCAAAAATCTATGTTGTTTGAAGAGGAACCCTTCTAGATTTGAGACAGGTAAAATCGTTAATCACTTCTTCAAAATCTATGCTTTTTAGCACATCACATTCCATGGACATTAGCGACAAACTGGTTAATCTGTCTTGAAGCATTGTAGTTATCAATTAATTGTTAATTCTTATCCATTTGGGGAAGGAGCGTTCTTCACTGCAGTTAGTTACCATCATGATTAAAAAGATTCTCATTGCGATTTATACATTTGAAAACGTGTCTTCAATTTCGTTTTCTTTCAAAAGTTGATTTATTTTTAATATAAAATTTTTTCCTCACTTTCACTGTCAACATTTTTCAAGTATTCTGATGTATGCAAACATTCCATTTCCAACTCTTTCTTGGTCATCGACATCTCCTTTAACATGAAGTGTACTGAGGATTTTCCTTTAAAACTTATTCGTGCTTAGTATTCCATTGAATTGTATTTTATATATTTAAATTTATCCAAGCATGCTTAAACCGGGAAGCCCAATTTTTGTGCGAGAATAGAGCAGCTTCACGCATGTAAAAGCTAGTAAATTGGTATTGTAATCAGTAATTTAGGTTCGATTTCTTCTAATTAAAGTAAATGAGTTTTTAGGTAATAAATATTGGTTATCGTTTGGTGATCTGGCAGGAACTAGAGGGCCCCTATCGTTCGCGGGGCCCTGGGCACTTGCCAAGAGTGCCCACAGGGAAAAAGGGGTCTGTGGATACCCTTTTTGCCTCATTGAGGAAAACACAACAGCAAGATTTTTCTGAAGAAAGGATAGTTATGCTGTTCTTGTGACCCTCAGTTTAATCGCTCTTATTATGTTGATTTTCTGTTTTCATGGAAGGTTCGATTTATAGTGTAGATAACAGCTTGAACTACTAAGCTTTCGATACTTTTCAAGTCTGACAATATTATCGTTAGGTACTTCTCATTTCTGTGGTACATAGCAAGGTTACGCTACTATCAGATTATTTTTCTATTGTGAATTGGATATTAATATTGTTATTATCCAGGTCTTCGTTTAATTCAAGCTAAGTCAAGCTCTTCGTAGGAAATACTATCGTCGTAACTGTGGTTCTCCTATGGTTGCAAATAACTATCTATATTTGCAAGATTGGTTACGGATCATGTGGTAGATGAGGTGTTGAAGGATATAAACTTCCAATCATCAAAAAGTATGTTGATGACTTAATTGAAGCGTATATTGAAAGAATAGTGCTGAAGGTAACTGGTATTTTTTTGTTAGAATAAAACCTTCCCTGAGCGTATGCATATTGTCGTTTGTACTAAAACCGCTTCAAAATCTAGCATTTTCTCGTGATTGTAAAGTATGTTGTGTGTTTTTTATTCGATTAATTATGAGCTTTCTTGTCTTGACGATTTTTTTCGTAATATATCTTCGTATTGTTCTGCAAATGTTCATGTTATGTTCATAAAATAGAACATAACATGACACCTAGTTATTTGAAGGAACATTTGCAGAACATTAATGATTTACATGGATATGAAACACGGCAGCGAAATAATTTTTATGTGAATTCCTATAACACCACACAGATGAATAACTCAACATTCAGTAAGGGTATCAGATTATATAACACTTTGCCAAAAAATATAAAAAACTCGAATAGTTATAGATGCTATAAAAAATTGTTAATCAATTATGTTTATGAACATTTTTAAGTCTGTATACTCATACTGAAAAAATTTTGTTGTTAATAGCTTTTTATGCTAAATAAATAAATATTATTATTATTAAAGTCCCAGATAATGAATTCATTACGTGTCTGTGTTATTCTTCATTTCTCTACATTGTTTCAGTACTGTCTTCACTCATAGACACTTTTCTATTTTGTTTATATTGAACCTGGCCTCATACTTCTTTGTTACAGCTTAGGATAGTTTCTGTCATGCGAGAACTGTTCTCATGATTTTTAATTCTGTCGTAATATTTCAAGCAATTTTTACACCAATTCTCTTTGCTGGTGTTTGCCAAAATAATTTGTGTCTTCTTCTCTTCAATTTGGGAACAACTTTCGCTCTAAGAAGTCTATTATTTCTATTAACTTTTTGCTGAAAACTGAGTTTGCGAGGACACGTTTTGGTGATTTGCCTATTGAATTAAAATTTTTCTCCTTCAATTTTTGTCGTCAAATATATATTTAATATATATCGCAATTAAAAAATTCCTCTATTTGCTATATATACAGGGTGTCTGAAAAGTAATCATCCAAACGTTACCAAAATATTTTTTCTATCAAAGTAAATCGTTTTCCGTAATAATGTTTTTAGCGAAAAAGCGTAGTTCAAAAGATACAGTGGCACTCTTGAAATTGAAAAGTGAAAATTTATTCATTTTTTAATTCTTTTTTGCTTTCAATTTTCGTGTGATCTTCTATTTTCGTGTATTCACTCAATATGTCAAGGCAAATCTTATCTGTAGGTGGTACTTGTTGAAAATTCAAGTTGCCGGAAAATATATTTCACAATTCATTTTTGACAATATCGGTTGAATCAGAACTTATCCCTTAGATTTCTTAAAAAAACGGTATAGTTGTTTGAGGCGTTAATCGCAACCCTTTTCAAGATATTAACAATAAATTACTTCATGGACGTAATAAAATAGAAATGATAATATCGGGTGTCTGAAAATAAATGCACCAAACTTCAATGGCGAATAGACCATGATGAAAGATGAAAAGAAGTTAAAAAAATGTTTCTTTCAGCTTCATCACCGTTTACAGTATACAGGGATTTTATCTTGGCACCTTGTATATTGTAAACGGTTAGTTTAAATATGTATATATATATATATATATATATATATATATATATATATATATATATATATATATATATATATATATATATATACATACATATACCTTTTGCATTGCTCTATTATATATGTAACTAGTAGTTACATATATCACTCAATCACTCAAATTTCATGATTTTTTTGTGGTATCTTCAATTTTACAGATCTGATACTCATTCTTGCCTCAAACAAAATATTTATTGTTTTCCTGAGGGTTGACTCTCGTCGTCTGGAGTGTCATGATCTCCACGAATTCAACAAATTTCTTACCATATGATACTTGAGCAATCGATGTAAGCTAATCTTCGAATAGCTTATTCTGCTTTTTAATTGGCACATGTTGGCTTCAAAGTTTCTCAATATAGAGAAGCTTTCTCTTGTAACTTTGATTATTCGAGCAAATTCTTTGACAACATAACTCTATTGCAAACGAAGAAATCACGTCCATGAAAATAAATCAAAAGTTGTTCATAAGTAGAAGAAGGCTAAGAGAAGTAGCATCAACGTATAATTTACCGTATTGATTCAGATAAATAGATTATAAAAAAAAGATATGCGGTTAAATTTATGAACAATTAGCACTAAAATTAAGAAATGTTTCAACGATATTTAATCATAATTCTCGAATTTTCATGTAAGACATTGCAAAATCTCTACCAAAGTTGAAATTCAGAAAAATTAACTGAATAACAAGGTGCTAGGTATACTGAATACACCACTGGTAAAGTCCTTTTCAATTTTCAGTAAACGATCGAGCTGTCTGTGCAACAATCAATTTTCAATATTGAGGAAGCTTTAAGTTGACACTTCAGAGATAGGTTAGGTCAGGTGGAAAAAGCACAGGCAGTGCTTTCTACAGAAATGACGACCAACTTATGCGGCTGGTGTACGGCGTACACTGTAGTATAGGATATATTCATGGATTTAGTGACGAATCTTTAATTTATCAAGGAATTCGAACATCAATACCCTGTTATTGGTGACAAAAGATGAATACTTGCAAATACAGTTCAGGGAAAGACAACTGAAATATATATATATATATATATATATATATATATATATATATATATATATATATATATATATATATATATATATATATATAATCTCTTGATAATTATTAGCAATAACAGGCTGGTTGAATCTTAAAAAACTCGATTTTATTAAAGAGTTGACGTTTTACTTCGATATTCTTAATTGAAATTTCTTTGACATTTATTGATGTGAAAAAATTGAAAAAATAAGGCTGCTTAGTCTTGCTAGTTATTTATTATATACTATTCAGTCTAATATTAACATTCAAAAATGTTATGATTAGAAGGTAAGGGAAACCAAAGAAACCTTTACCTACGTAATGTTTGAAAATAAAAATAATAGGATATTATTTATCTAACAACAAAGAAATGAGTCATGGGAAAACATTAAAGATGTGGAGTAAAATTATCGGTATAGTACGTTTATATGGAAGCAGCCGTTGACACGTGTTTCGGACTCTTTGGTCCTCATCAGAACGGCGTAGCAAAGCATTGGATTGAAAATTTGAAGATGAAAATAGTACAACAAACAAAATCCTCTGATACGGAAGACAATCACCCTCATTGTGGTTTATTGTTTGAACTCTCCGGTATGGGAGATTTGGTCAAACCTTGCCACGGAGGCGATTAATGCTATCCGCGAGAACTAAGAACGAGTAAATAAACAATAACAAAGAAATTAGTCGCGGGAAAATATTAAATAGGTAGAGCAAAATTATCGGTATAGTTCGTTTATATGGAAGTAGCCGTTTTTAATGAAATTTTTTATTTATTTAGAATTTCAAATCTTTTAAAAAAAGTTACTTACAGTTTATAAAAACCTTGAAACTCTCAGCTTAAGTTTGGGGTCATTGCCATATTTTCAGCTTGCAATATTTAATAAACCACAATGAGGGTGATTGTCTTCCGTATCAGAGGATTTTGTTTGTTGTACTATTTTCATCTTCAAATTTTCAATCCAATGCTTTGCTACGCCGTTCTGATGAGGACCAAAGAGTCCGAAACACGTGTCAACGGCTGCTTCCATATAAACGTACTATACCGATAATTTTACTCCACATCTTTAATGTTTTCCCATGACTCATTTCTTTGTTGTTAGATAAATAATATCCTATTATTTTTATTTTCAAACATTACGTAGGTAAAGGTTTCTTTGGTTTCCCTTACCTTCTAATCATAACATTTTTGAATGTTAATATTAGACTGAATAGTATATAATAAATAACTAGCAAGACTAAGCAGCCTTATTTTTTCAATTTTTTCACATCAATAAATGTCAAAGAAATTTCAATTAAGAATATCGAAGTAAAACGTCAACTCTCTAATAAAATCGAGTTTTTTAAGATTCAACCAGCCTGTTATTGCTAATAATTATCAAGAGATTAAAAATAGATCACAGGCAACAACAATTCGAATATATATATATATATATATATATATATATATATATATATATATATAAATATATATATATATATATATATATATATATATATATATATATATATATATATATATATATATATATATATATATATATATATATATATATATATATATATATATATATATATATATATATATATATATATATACAAATGTTTGTGGTGAACCACCCTAATCACTTAATTATACTATTATAGGGGTAAAAATATATTACCACCTATTCTCAGACGGACTATTGTTATTTTCGATTGCCATCTTGCAACCCTATTGCGGATCTGTGGATAAAATTAAAACAATGAAAATTGCTATAGAAAAATAGGGGTTGATCGTAGAAGGGTAAAAAATTGAGAGTAATATGAATTTTTTTATTCTAAGTCATGACAAAATAAAAATAAAAATCTTGCCAGAAAAATTGAAGTTTATAATTAAAAAATAAAAAATAGGAGTTGATCGTAGAGGGTTGAAAATTTATGGTTGTATGTATTTTTGAATGCTGTATCATAAAAGAAATAGAACAGAAAAATTGTATGTAAATTTTTTCAGACCTAACCGTTATGCACACAAAATTTCGTGAGAATCGGTCTAGCCATTTTGGAGGAGTTTAACAAATAAAAAATAGGGGTTGATCATAAAGGGATGAAAATTTAGGGTTGTATGCATTTTTGAATTTATATATCATGAGAAAATAGAATAGAAAATCTTGTCTGAAAAATTAAAATTAAAATTAAGGGGTGGACCGACCATCCCTCGGCCCACTCTCAACATTCAGGGGGGTGAAAAATAGATGTTGTCCGATTCTCAGACGTAACAGATATGCACACAAAATTTCATGGGAATCGGTATAGCCATTTTGGAGGAGTTTGACAAATAAAAAATAGAGGTTGATCGTAGAGGGGTGAAAATTTAGTGTTGTATGTATTTTTGAATTTATATATCATGAAAAGATAGAACAGAAAATTTTGTCTGAAAAATAAAAATAAAAATTATGGGGTGGACCACCGCTTGGTCGACCCTCAACATTCAGAGGGATGAAAAGTAGATTTTGTCCGATTCTCAGATCTAACCGATATGCACACAAAATTCCATGAGAATCGGTCGAGCCATTTCGAAGAAATTTAACAAATAAAAAATAGGGGTTGATCGTAGAGGGCTGAAAATTTAGGGTTGTATGTATTTTTGAATGCTGTATCTTAAAAAAATTGAACAGAAAATTTTGTCTGAAAAATAAAAATAAAAATTTTCACCCTCATCATTTATGGGGATGAACGATAGATGTTGGCCGATTCCCAGACCTACCCGATATGCACACAAAATTTCATGAGAATCGGTCGAGCCATTTCGGAGGAGTTAAACTTCTAACACCGTGACACGACAATTGTCGCTGCTGAGAAATAACAGTCCGATGGCGTGAAAATTCTATTATATTTGATATTATTCGATTGTTAAATCTGTAAAACAAAATATTACGGAAATACAGATTATAATATTAATTCAGTTCGCAGGAGCTATACTGAAATTGAAAAATATGTAATGTTCATTTTTATTTCAGGTTGCGCATTTCTGACTTACTTCAACCCGGAGAGTGCCCGAAACGCCCAGAACACACTGCATGAGAAGCACACGTTGCCAGGGGTGAGTGGTTTTTTGCAAGTAATAATCAAATTTGTTGAACATATTTAAATGAGATTTGGACGTACAACTCAAACGATGATAATCAAATCGATTAATATTCATTCGACTTAGCTTGTACTAAAAGTGAGACAGCGGAAAATTATGCTGTGATACCCTTTCTCTTTTCACGAGAGTCAATATCTTCTTCAAGAATACTACAATAAACAGAAACTGATCACAAATACGAAGAAATATAATTATAATGAGTATATATATATATATATATATATATATATATATATATATATATATATATATATATATATATATATATATATATATGTATATATATGAGATCATGAAGAACAAAGATATTGTCTTCACAGATGCCTCGAAGTCTTTCGAAGGAACAAGATGTGCGTTTCTCTCAGTAAATGCAGTGAGAAACTCCCTGCAGAGTGTAGCATTTTCACAGCTGAGTTAGTAGCAATCCAGAAAGCTTTAGAGTTTATAGCTGAACATGGAACATCTAAAACCTATGCTCTGACTCTCTCAGTTCAATTGAAGCCATCCAGAAACCTCACAGCAAAAATACTATTGTAAATAACATCGCTGACCTTATCAACGCTATCCTAAACACCAAAAAATCCCTGACCTTCATGTGGATTCCCTCCCACTGTGGCATTGAGGGTAATGAGAAGGTGGATGCAGCTGCAAAGTTAGCTATCACAGATGGTCGTTATATAGAAGCAATGACAAACTATGATCTAAGTAACCTCTGCTGAAATAAAATAAAAAACAAATGGAAAATAACCTGGCAACTACAAAGATCGAAGCTTGCACTGATAGACCCTACGATAAATACAAATCCGCCATTCACACAAATACGACAAAACATTGTAACACTGAGAAGACTTAGAATTGGTCACACAAGAGGAACGCAGCAATACCTACTAAATAAAGATCCTCCTCCATGGTGCCAAGCATGTAACGCAGATCTCACCATACCTCATATCATCCTAGAATGTCAACTTGTCTTGAATGTATTGAACAAACTTGGGGTTAATCGTAAAACTTCACATCAGCTTCCCCAAAATCTTTGTGATCCAGATAAAATTAACGAACATCTGATTAATAAATTGTCCGGACTTAATGCTTGTGGTAGCCCAAACTTTTGTAGTGTTCCCAGAAATAGTGTTTTTAGTTTGAATAAAGTTGAAGAATGGGAAATACTGCGGGAACTGAATACCATAAAATCTAATGCATGTGGTATTGATGGCATAGGTCTGGGGATCTTGAACATGGTCTTACCTTTTTGTCTGTCGGAGGTGTGTCATGTGTTTAGTTATTCGCTCCTTAATGGTTGTTTTCCTAGTGCATGGAAAACAGGCATTATTAGACCTGTGCCCAAGTGTAGTGATCCGTCCTCTTTCAATGATCTGCGACCAATCACTATTCTACCTATTCTCTCCAAGGTGCTTGAAAAGATTGTTGCGCGCCAAATGAACAATTATATAGTTAGAGAAAGAATTTTGCCAACTATACAGTCTGGCTTTAGACCTGGTTACTCGACTAATACAGCCCTGTTAAAAGTTGTGAATTACATCAGTTGTGCTATGGATAGCAGTCTCGTTACTGTTTTGGTTCTGTTGGACCAAAGTCAAGCGTTTGACTTGGTTGATCATACCATTTTGTTGTATAAGTTGAGAAAGCTAGGTCTTGATACATCAGCTCTTGAATGGTTCAATGGCTATTTGAGAGGAAGAAAACAAGTAGTTCTGGTCAATGGTAGTTATTCAAAGTCTATCCCAGTCCCTCGTGAGGTTCCCCAGGGCAGCATTTCGGGCCCTCTGCTCTTCGCCTTGTATTCGTTGGATGTTTTGAATGTCTTTGCTAGCGGCCGTATCCACATGTATGCTGATGATATCCAAGTCTATCAATCATGCAAACCTTCCAATCTTGCGGCAACAATTCAGACTATGAATCAAGAACTAGTACAGTTGTCAGCTTGGTGCTGTAGAAAAGGCCTTAAACTTAACGCCTCTAAATCGAAAGCACTCCTTATAGGAGACAAATCCCTTCTGTTGAGGTCAGATTCGACTTACAATGTGGTAGTGGGAGGTGCAGGGTTGGCATGGGAGACTTGTGCTAAAAATTTGGGGGTTTGGATGGACGAGGAGTTGTCATTTAGGCATCACGTTGCATCTATAAGGAAATCCAGTTATATGAGGTTGAAGGGACTACAGAGATTTAAATATGAATTGAATGAGGCTACTAAGTTCAGACTTGTTAGATCTCTGGTCTACCCTTTATTCGATTACTGCTGTCCGGTGTACTTTGGTTTGCTGACAAAGAAAGAATATAATCTGGCCAAAGTTCAGAATTCATGTCTTCGATTTGTAAGTTGTATTCCCTACAAAAGTCATATCACGCCCTACCGTAGTAAACTTGAAGAGATCACATTCGCACAGAGGGCAGAGTATTTACTGGCTGGTTTTCTTGCCAGATTGATTGCCAGTGAAACTCCTGACTATCTTTTCAATAGATTGGAATTGCGTGGGTCAGCTCATCAGGTGAATATACGCCAGGCTGGTAATTACAGCGTTCCTCGGCATAGAATATCCAAATTTGAGGGTTGCTTTGATTATATGGCCCCTCATACGTTAAATAAGTATAAGGCTCTGTTTGAGGCTGATATCTCAATAAGTTCGTTTAAGAAAAAATTGTATGATCGGTTGAGAGAGGATAGTTTTGGTTTTGGTTAAGTTTTAAGTTTAAGTTTTTGTTAGATTAGAATAAGTATATTGAAATAAGTAATGTATTTGAATATTGTTGAGTTGTGTTCATGCGTAACTTAAGGCTTCTTATTTCTTACTAGGGAAAGATTTGTTAAATTGTTGATTGTTTTTTGATTGTCTTTTACAGTGTTAAGTTGTTCATACCGGAGGAGTGGAAGATTAGCTTGGCTAAACTCCTTCCATTTGTAAGCCTAGATGTAAGGCAATTACAATAAAACTATTCGAAATCCAAAGAAGACTACACAACATAAGCAACAAAATGGAAGAAGCCCTCAATATCAGTTCTTAGTCTTGCATCAATACATTATCTTTCATTAAAGAAATCAATTTCAAAATTTAAATTGTATAAATTTTACGATAACCAAATCATGTAACACAAACAATACTATGTACATCTAAGCGAACTGACACCGCAAATGACCTAAATGTCGAAGCGGAAATAAAAAAAAATTAAAATTGCACTTTCCATTTTTTACATAGTAGGTACATGCAATTGCATTAGTTAACGTTGGAAATAAAAACTTCATCCATCTAGCGCTGCCAGTATGCGCCAGCTGGAATGTCAGATCCCAACAGCTCGTCCTTCGAGGTTCGAGCATCCAATAACTCAATAGGTACGTGTCAATATATTCCATATCTCATCCAACTCGAATTTGAAATTTGTTTCGCTGCCATTCATTCCTGTCCTTACGAGCAAGTTGGTTCGGAATGTGTCCAATGTATTTCATATAAAATTGTTTTCATTTTATACTGCTACGATTAATAAGTGTTTTAATTTGATTAGGGACCCAATTCTAATGGATTTTGGGGTCGGATTGTGTCTACATTGTTCCTTGTCACGATTATTCATCGGTTTATATTTGACAGACGTCTGAATAGTTCAGAATTCATTTTGCTGTAGTTGGTTGATACTTTTTCGTAATCCCATACTGTTATTTTGATTTAACGGTATTCAGATGACGATTGAAAAGTCAGTGTTAACGGCCGGCGGCTGTTAAGATATTTATTTCAAAACATCATTCTGCTTACAATAACAACATTGAAATCTTGGTCCACAGCGAGTTAAACCTCTGATTTTCATTTCGCATAGGCTAATAATACATCTTCATTAACCACCTTCACACGCTTGCTTTTACGCCACATTTAAAAATTCTCATATTCTTTTTGATATCGCTCTTGAGTTATTTTCGGCAGTTAATCAACACTCGCTGCTCTGCACATGATTCTCCCAATATTTCTAAAGGAATTTGATTTTGTTCCTCAATTTCATCAATTTCATCCATGGTCGTCGTTAAAGCGAACTTGAGAACACAAATAACTGACGTTGTTTATAAAACTGTCAAACTGTTCCATGACAACAGAGTGCACGACGTTGGGATTTTTCTTTACGGCTTTGTACAAATAACATCATAAAAATCTGACAAGCCACGGAGGAATAATCATACATTTTTCCTAAGGAACTCCTTCGATTTTTCTAATATTTAGCTCGCTCATGAGAATAACCACAGGGAATAATTTGTTGAAAAAAAAATTGAAATCGGGGTATACCATCGAGTAATAAACACCGAAAAAACATTAAAATTCGGCCAACTATGAAAACGAGAGCGTGCCCGCGCGGAGGCTCAATTGTTGCAAACAGCAGAAAGCATTGTAGATCTAGTACCTAATTATCCTTAAGTTGATGTTGGGCAGTACTCTCAATCCCTCAGAAGGCTTGCGCTTTGCTGTACACAGGAGCGATATTCGTTTGCATCCTGAGAGAAGTGCTTTGACTGACCAAGCTTCCATAATGCTTCTGGCGTTCAAATTTAAAAATTACGAGGCTGTTATGACGAAATCCAATTACGAATAAAGCATATTTTTCAAGATGTGATTCATTGAAGAAGCTCCTTATAATGTCAATACAGGAAAATATATAAATACCCTGATCATTATCTTTGCTGTACTTGGACTTATTTGGGAAGATTCAGTTGCCATTCACATAGTAACTCATTCCTCTGGGCCCCTATGCCTACAAATTACACTTTTACCCTCAATTCTTAGTAAATATATAACTTTAATGCTTTTTTCAAGATTCATGAATTGTGGTACCCGAATGAAGATCTCAGAGGAATAGAAATATATATGGTTTACAATGCGTAGTAGTTATTATTCATTGCCCAGACAAAATTCCAGATGCCAATTATTTTGTTTTCAATTTTTTCATGGAGGAAACACTCCCCAAATATTGTTACCTATATATATATATATATTTTTATATATATATATATATATATATATATATATATATATATATATATATATATATATATATATATATATATATATATATATATATATATATATAGGGTAAAGTCGGGTGAGATGGCGCAGCGGGTGAGATGGCTCGTTCAATTTATTTCGTCTATGTGCTAGTAGATGAAATGCCGGTCGTCTCTAGCTCTTCTTGCATATGTTCAGTGTACGTTGGTAAAATATCGCGACCAGTTACTAATTCAAAGGTAAAAAAATTATGTATACTATGATTGAAAAATTTCATCCTCTAGTTTTAGACGTTGTAAATTTTTTCTGCATGACCGTACACTAAATTTATTTGCACCAGTATTTCAGTGAAACACTATTCTTCAAACCTTTAAAATAACGCCTGAAATGCAACCATTAATACTAAATTGGGCGCGAAGTGATACTTTCACTGGTGGGTGAGACGGCGCGAGCCATCTGACCCGCACTGTCGGGTGAGATGGAATTCAACAAGACCTATTAACAGGTTGCAATTTGGCAAACTTCTTGCTGAAGCATGGACAAAATCATGCTGTCTCCAGCTTTAGAGCGACAGGAATTTATCCCTTCAGACCTGAGGCTATTCCAGATTATGCCTTTCTTAATGAGAATGAAGCTCCTTTACCCGAAGTAGTAGGCAATAATGCATCCAACATTACAAACAATGATACTGTTGAACCAATAGGCAATACACCTGGAAAAATCTTAGACTCAATAAGCCCTATTCCCTCCACTCCAAAGTCGAAACAATAAGGAAGCGAGGAAGACAACGTAAGTCTTTATTAGAGAAAAAGTCAGAGGCAATGAAACGGAAAAATGAAAGAAAGTTGAAAAATATATCTCAAACAAAAAATCAAAAAATCCAAAAAAAGAGATCTATGTGTTTCATCAGAGAGAAGTACTTCAATTAGTGTAGATATGGAACCGGATTCGGATACTGCAATTGAAGACTTAGAAAGTGAGTGTGTTGGATGTGGCGAGATAGTGTCGACAATAGTTACACGAAAGCTGCACGAGTTTCACAAATAAGTGTCTTCGAGTGGAAAACGCAAATAAGATAATATTTTTCAGTTGAACACTTGTTTTATGTTTATTTTATTTTGAATTAAAATTTATTTTCCGTTCTAAAGACGTATGATTTATTTCCAGTGGTTAGGTGAAAAAATTGTATATGCGCCATGTTACCCGCATGAATATCTTATTACTTTCTTAGTGCGCCATAATACCCGCCCTCGGTGGGAGAGATGGCTAATTAGGACTTTTTCTATAAAATTTCTCACTTGGCGAAAAAAACATTTTTCGTCTTATTTCATATATTTTTGTTTACTTCTATTCAATATCCTCATTTTGTAAAATATTCGTTTTACTCATATGTTATTTAGTGCTCTTTCCACCGTTTCAAGAAAAGGTGGGCCAACTCACCCGACCTTACCCTATATATATATGCACACACACACACACACACACACACACACACACATATATATCTACATATATATATATATATATATATATATATATATATATATATATATATATATAAATATATAAATATTTATATTTATATATATATATATATATATATATATATATATATATATATATATATATATATATATATATATATATATATATATATATATATACATATTCATATTCATATTATATTCCTATTGTATTGAAAACAGCTGATAATGCACCATATTTGTTATCAACAACTCAGCTGTTAGCGTCGTCTCACTGGGCAGATTATAGTGCAGCACAATCACTTTAATCAGTTTGCCAAAACCCTCTGTTTCAATAATATTAACGGTTGATTATCTTTACATATTATGTAAATCGAGGCACTATTCATTTTTAGAGTTTTGACACCACTTCACGAAAAAATATGTATATATTCAAAACTTTCCTTAATCGACTTTTGACGCTTGAATGGTGAGCCCGTCAAAGATTCATTTTTAAATTCGGATACATCAGCAGTGCTTTTTAATGGCTGCAATTCATGGTTGGAGACTGTTTTAGTTTTGTTTCGTTGTCACAGCACTTGTAAATATTGAATAACGCCATGTTAATTGTCATATTTAAATATATATATATATATATATATATATATATATATATATATATATATATATATATATATATATATATATATATATATATATATATATATATATATATATATATAGGAAAACTATTTGTAGGGACTGCAGCAATGTAAAATGAAACTCTTTGAAGTTTTTCCAAGCTTTCGGAATCGTTTATTCCATCATCAGGGAGAATCTATCGTGATGATAATACGATATAAGAAACATTGAAAATTATGCTATTTGATAAATAATTAGAAAAGTTGATATATTTTGAAGTTAGGTATAATAAAATTTCTGAACGAAATGACAAATCGGTGTGACTCAGTTTTTCATTTTTTATTTTCAAATTGAAGTTTGACATTATAGTGAATGTACAAAAGAATAAATTTCACTCAAATGGTTTATATCTGTTTTTTATTCATGGAGTTATTGTCTTGATAAATAAAGGCCATTTCAAAGAAAGATCTTTTTGAAAGATGTGATTCTCTTGCAAGAACAGTTGTTGAAAGGTAGTTCATCTGGTGGTCACAATCATTGACATGTTTAGCTAAAGCACATCTCTCAGGGTGTAATCTACTATCACTCTTATGAGAAGTGATTCTGTCTTTTAATAGTCTTTTTGTTTGGCCAATATAATTCTTATCGCAATCATGACAAGGGATATTATAAACAACATTTGTGAGTGATGAAAAAGGAATTTTGTCTTTTACTTTCGAATATATCTGCCTCATTGAAATAACTGTTCTATTTGCAATTTTGATGTTTTCAAAAGATTGAAAAATTCTGGTCAGTTTAGGTGTTATTTCTTTTATATAACGTAATGAGGCATAAAAAATTGAAACTTGACTCATATCTGTAACAAGTTCATTATGAAAATTGTTATTTTGTCCTATAATGTCATTTTCTGATAAGGATGTGCTAAATAAAATTTTCTTGACTAGAGATGGTTTTCCTCTAAACTAGTCAGCGACTACCCTCCTCTTATATATATATATATATATATATATATAAATAAATATATATATATATATATATATATATATATATATATATATATATATATATATATATATATATATATATATATATATATATATATATATATATATATATATATATATATATATATCCGTAGCACTATTTTGATTCCGTAAATTAGCGTTAACACATATCATTTTGACTCCACGACCATTTTGACTCCGTATATCGGATGCAAAATAGTTTTGGCCAATTTCTTCGAGATAACTTACTCTATAAGCACGATTTTTAGTGAGATGCTTTCTGTTCGTCCCTTGAGTCTACCATATTATTTAGGTTCAATTTACTGCAACCAAACATACGTTATGTGCAAAAGTAAAGGAGTCAAAATCGTTCACTGAATGTAAAATAATATTCATTTTTAGTTCACACTATCTACGCTAGGGGCAAAATAAATATACGCTGAGAGTATATTCACGTTCGATCCCTCACACTTTGCGTACTATTTTGACTCCTAAAATCGGCAACACTGTGATGCAGCCAATCGTACATAAATACACGGGAATCTTATGTTTCCATGTAAGTGATGCTGAAATGAAATCTTAAGCTTACGGCTTATTTCGCATTTGTGAAGTGTTACTCAACATTAACACAATACAATTGTTTTATTATATTATTATCATATACATTTATGAATGTTTCCTAGACTACTTAAATAAGGACTTTTTATAACTGATGTAATATTTTTTTAAAAATTTCTTGAATTTCCAGGCAGAAAAATATTTATTGTACAGAGATAGTAAATTTTGAACATATTTCGTTATTGTTTTGTGAAACCAAAGATGTTATTATCAATATATTAAGAATATTTATTTTCACATAAAGTGAACACGAAAAATTGTTCAACAATTAAAAAAATTATGGGTTATGGCCACATTTCATCATCAGTCCAAAAATTCAGTAAAAGTTATGAAAATTCAATAGCATATTGACTTTTCTGTGAATAACAGGAAACTACTGTAGCTACCGCAAACTAAGGACGAGATTCTCACTTTAGAAATTTTTCTACAGCAATGATTTCGCTGCATACAACTCCGATATTTGTACCTACAAGAGGTGAAAATGCAAAATGGTACTCTAGTCGTGTTTTCCGCCCGATTTGGCCATCTACCGAAAAATAGTTAGTTTTACCTAGTAAATTCAATTCGAAAAAAATTAGGTCCAATTTGAAATGAACAGTTAAACATTAGAAGAAAATCACTCTCTCAGTTTTTCCATTTGTGAGACCTGTTCATTAATTTTGACTAACAAATCAGTATGAAATCTAGAGCAGTTTTCAAGCTGAATATTTCATATTTTTCACAATTCCGGAATTTTGCCGTAAAATACTTTCAAAAAAGGTCATTCTTTATAAATAATTTTCATTTTTCACAAATCGACAAAAGTTGAAATATCAAGAAGTAATATTCAAAAAAAACTACCAATGTGTGTTCTTTTGTTTAATAATAACTGTAAATTAGTATGCATTTTCATAAATTCCCTATTAATCTGGATATTTATTTTACCAATGTTTAAATTAACGTTTCTTAATACGTAGGCAGCAGATGTACCTACTACCGCGCGATATTTCTCGAATCAAAAATAATATAAATCAACTTCATACACATTTCGGAATTCATTATAAATGTTTTTTTGGCCCACGAAAAAAGATTATTGGGTAATTCCTTATTAGAAGCGTCTTTATTAGTGATAATTTATTATTATTAGAAAAGTTTACACCAATATAGTGGGCACTAATAACAATAATCATCGAAAAGTTTTTTAGAAAAATAGTTTCTCTTGAATATATGGAAAATAAATTAACTTTTCAATGAAAAAAATACTAAACGTCAAGAAGGAGTCATTTAGAATGATGTCACCATATTTTAAGATAGGATCATTAATTTTTCTGAGAAAAACCAATTTATTTTCCAATGTATAGCAAATAAGCCCTAGGCTGAATTGTTTATAATATTATTAAAATCGCACGCTGCATCGCGTTATAAAATTATTCATTCTTCTTTACTAATGGACTTTTGAAAGAAATAAGTTTTTGAAGAGAAAACTCATTTTCTCCAACTATAAATAATTGTGTTTTCAATTAGTTGATTACTTTATTACGAAAATTACTATAACATTTTTTCTTTTAAATTACATAATAGAGCAAAATCAGTTAAATTTGATAAAATATAATAGAGATTCAAATATTTATTTGAATCTCTTTAGAATTAAGTCAAGTATACTCTAATTTTTGTAATTATAACATAAATTAGTTATATACATTTTTCTAAATTAAAATAAAATAACATAAAAAATTTTGAATTTTCCTCAAATAAAAAATTTTCATGAAAATTACATTTCAAATAGCTACTAAATCTTCAGCAAATATCCTATTAAAAATAGAAAAAGAATTTCTAGGTAAAATTGTAAACATCAATATTAAAAAAAAAAGATTATTGACAATTTAGCAGCTACAGCTGTATTTGGAATGCAAGTTTTATGAAAATTTTTATTTTGAAAATTTTAACATTTTTTGAAGTTATTTTTTCAATTTAGGAAAACATATAACTGATTAATGTTATAATAACAAAAACAAGAGTATACTTTACTCTATTCTTAAAAAATTCGAATAAATGTTTGATAATTTTTAGAATATAGGTAACTAATTTTGCTCTATAATGTGATTTATAAAGAAAATTATAGTAATTTCCATTTTAATATTGAATCAATCAACAAATAAAAACACAATTATCAAGCATAAATAAAGGATATGAGTTTTCTCTTCAAAACTCTTCTTTTGTTTTTGACAAAAGCCCATTAGTGAAGAAATTATGATCATTTTTAAGACGCTTTGCTGCGCGCGATTGTAATATTATGAAAAAATTTAGCCTAGCGCTAAGCCGCTATACATCCGACATTGAAATATTTCTATAACAGAAAAAACTGATGATCGTATCTTAGATTTGTGGAATCATTTTTCCAAATTGCTTTCTCTTTAGAGTTGTATTTTTTTTTATTGATAAATTGATTTATTTTCCCGATAATCAAGAAAAACTATTTTCTTCAACACTTTCGATAATTATTTATTACTAGAGCTCCCTATATAAGTTTATGCTTTTTGTAATATCAATTATTAATCCTCAAAAAAGCTGTTAGGAATTAGCCAATAATCTATTTTTCCTGGCTTTTCACAATCTTCGAGCCCTAGTGTTTGGGCTAAGTAAAGAAATCTCAAAACTATAGGCATGCTCTCAGCATTCGATAACTTAGTTTCGAAATACTTTTCATATGTAAGTAACTAACTGTTCGACGATAAACTATTACTTCGACAATTTGACTACTATCTGAAAACGCGGCAACGTGGTCGGAGGCAAATAAGTCTTTATATGGAAATTAATATACAGAAGGAGGCAAAATAGTAGCTATAACGAACGAGAAGTATACGTATCCGGAGTCAAAATAGTAAGCTTAGTGAAGAGATGCAAAATAGTCGCAAAGTGAAAAACTTCGTATATTCAGAATTCGAAATACAATGGTGAAAACTATATGACCTACTTTCCTATTTAAAGCAGATTCAATATTCACTGCATAGATGGCCATATCTTCACTCGTTGTGGTGGATGCAAAATAGTCGCGATATGAAAGGAAGCAAAATAGTCCCAGGATGTAAATATATATATATATATATATATATGTATATGTATTTATATATCTACATATATTTATACCTATATACATTTATTTCTATATACATAAACAACTATAGGTTATAATGTAATGTGCATATCGAGTTTTGGAATTGGTGAAATATAGAAATTACACTAAGAATTTCATGTAAAATATTTTCTTGAATAGGTTTATCAAAATTGAATGAAACCCATCTTACATGGCAATTTATAAAACAAATCAGCCTAATTAAATTGTAGTGCCAATCTCCTATTTAAATTCGAATCGATCTTGAAGTTCACTAGCCTAAAGTGAAGGAACAGAATACGTCTGGTCGGTTATAAATAGATATCGACAGGAACATATTCTCCTACCGATCACTGAAATTCTGAAATATTGAAATGTAATTGGGCTGCTCTTTTAGTAGAGAAATTCGACTGCCGTACGTAATGAAGCGATATTTCAGAAGTTTCACTCCGAATCTAACATATTGTGTGCGCACGTAAAAACACTGTGGCGAATGTGGTGCCTTACAGATGCGATAATATAAACAATCATGTCCGCTTCGGAACGAAAACCCAACTCTCAATAGTTCCTGTTGCATACAGCCCGTAGGAATCGCGGACTTTTTGTGGCTTCCGTTTAGACCCTATTGTCGGTTTATCTGTTGTTACCTCTATTGTGCAAGTGCCATCATATATCGTCAACACCTGAAAGCGGGGCGCCGTACCATCATGGATTTTTATGATATGTTGATTTATCCGGAGCTTCTGGGCTATTATGAGAGTAATTCGGTATGTATTTATAGTAGCCATGATGATATCAATTTAGTCAATCACTATTTGAATTTTGGATATTATAAGAGATATTTAATGAATTTATATTACACCCAATATATTAAAACAATGGTTTATAAAAACAGTATACAGATTTATTAAATAAAATAAGCATGACGCACTTTTCGTAAGTAATTGCACAAGTGCATCAAAATAACCGATAATTTTGCATGACAGCGTGTTGTCAAAAAACTGCATGAGTTCATTTTCATTTTTGGAGAAAGAGCCCGACACCGAAGGTGGAGGGCTCTTTCTCCAAAATATGAAAATGACCAAATGCAGTTTTTCAAAGACAACACGCTGGAATGCGAAATTATCCGGTTATTTGGATGCACGAGTGTAATTTTGGGGAATATTTCCCGACAATTCCACTCATGTATAATAATTCCCATTTGAGAGAACGAAAATCGTAGTTTGCTATCGGATAAATAGGAAGGAACAGAAATGCAAGTGGATAAAAATATCGGACAAATTACGTTACCTTACCAACGCTAGCAATTATTCGTTTAGCAAGCGTTGCATCAGTTTGACAATTGTAAATGTCGAAAACAAATACTTAATATTCCAGTAAATATGTTGAGATTTGAAAATATTTGCGAGGCAGAAATAATAAGGGAGATCGAAAAATCAACTCCTGGAAATACAGAAAAAAGTTATTCTTCCATTTGGAATCAATTTAGCGAATTTTGTAAACAACAAAACTTCAATTTGGAAACCGAACAGTCAGTGGAAAATGTGGCAGGAATATTGATGGACTAGGGCTTTAATATGAAGAAACAGAATGGGAAAGATTATAAAGAATACGTGGTGAAAACAATATGGAACACAACCGCGTAAATGTTGCAAACCATGTATTTCGAAAAATTTAATGTTACTTTCAATCCTTTCACTGATTTGGCATTAACAATAATTCATGGAATTGTCGTACCAAATACCACGCGACCACGCGAGCTCAGATTTAGCAGGATATTTTTTGTGGTTGTTTTCTCATACTTACTTTCATTGGCAATTTAACGAGAGCTGTTCTGACAAAATCACGAGAGCGTAGCTCGAGAGTATTCGAAAACAACGACTAAAAAATATCCGGATAAATCTGAGCTCTAGTGGTATTACCCCCGAATAAACTTTCAACTTGTCAAACTGACGTTAGTAATTCATAAATTCTCGTCTTGTCATCAATAACCGTAATATGAACTATGCTACTATGCAATTATCGGTCTACAATGCAATCATCGCAGGGCTCTTTCGCTTTCTACAATGCAGTTATCAGGAGTAATATAACAAGAGAGTGAGAATAAATTGAAAATAATTTGACAGATTTTTTCAAAACTTGTTGCCAGGCAATAGTCACGAGAGCCCGGAGGGCTCGAGTGGCTATTTCCAAATGGCAACAAGTTTGAACAAAATTTGTCAAATTATTTTCTATAATTTATCGAACTCGCGAGTTATATTTGACTAGATTATTTTTTGTTTCAAAAATTTTTACAATAAAAAAGATCAATGAAACTATGATAAAACTATTGAAAAATTTAATTCAATTAATTATTACAATATAAGAAAATATCGTTGGCACATTGTGAATATATTAAAAGACTTAACAATTTAAATTAGTACAATGAAAAACGCAATTATTAAAAATATTTCGAGACTCATTATTTATTCAGGATTTGGAATTGCTTGTTATATTAAGTGTATCCTCCTTCGTATTTTCTCTAAGATTATTTATTATATTTGAATGATGTTCTTGGTTCAATTGTAAGTATGGTTTAATCGAACTTGCAGAATTATGACCAGTGACCTTGATTAGTTCTTGTTCTCCTACACCAGCTTTTGAAAGGTTACTTACTGCACTTGATCTGGCAGAATGGTTAGTTATTTTTTTAGTAACTGTGTCTAGACCTACTTTTTCTGCGGATTCCTTCATCCATTTTGAAATGGAATTTATTCCCACAGGAACGTTTTCATACCAAGAACCATGAGTTTGCCAAGCCGGATTTGGAGTAAGAAACAAGCGTTCGGTTTTAATATTTTCTTCACGTTTACCCAATAGTTTTTCAAAAAGACGAACAGGGCAAATATCTGGGTTATTTATGTTTGGAGTCAACCATTTACTATTAGCGCACATTTGTGCTCCACCCTGTGCAGTTTTTGTAAAGATGGGATTGTATTCAATGCGACCAGTATTTAATCCCATAATGTCGGTTTCTTTTTTGAAATAATGAACTAAACATTTTGTTACTTCTCCTCCCCTCCAAGCTAGTTCATACGATGCAACGTGAAAAAACTTTCTTTGCAATCCACAAGGTGTATCTTCGTCCTAATAGTTAAAAATTTGCAACAATTCTGTATTAGAAAGTGCCACCGAACTTTATTTGTGCTTTTCAGGATGTTTTTGTAAAATTTTTCTTTTTGCATCTCTTGCATCTCGAGCATTTTTGAATTCTGTATCATGGAAAGGATCAAAGGACCTGTTATACTTATTAAAGTAAAGTTCTTGAACTAATTTTGCCGTTTTATTCCACATTGTCTTCATTACTGCTTCTTTATAATCATTTCCGTCCTTTCTTTTCATGTTATAAGCCCAATCTTTCAAAATCAATGCCAGAGTAGCTGTTGTAGTAGATTGATCCAGAATATAATTTCTTTCTTTGGTGAAGGTCTTAAATTGTCTCCATATAGACTGATTACTTATTAGAGTGTTTTTCGAAGTAGTTTCTAATAGTTATTTATGTACCAAGTGCGTTATATAGATCATTATGCCCTGAGGGAAACATTCGGCCCGAGGGCCTCTGGCCCGAGGGATGAATGTTGTCCGATGGGCATAAGGATCTAGTAACGCACGCGGTGCATACAAGATTTTATTTTTCACGATTTTAAAATCGTTTCATTGCTCCTATCCATTTTCCTTCTCATAGTAGGCATGTCATTGGTTGATATTTTGAAGTTTGTGAATATATTTGTCATCATATTCAGTGAATGTCATTGCTGCTTTCTTTGTGTAGTCTTATAGAAATAATGGAAATGAAAATGAATTTACCCAAGAATATCATAGAAAATGCAGCCAAAGCTGCGAATAATTCATTGCCGGAGAAATCCAGAGTCGTATACGATAAGGATTATGAAGTATTTAATCAATAAAATTTGCTTCATTTCTCCTAGTACAATAAGCGGGCGTTTTGAATCCAGTATGCCCGCAAATGCGGGCATAATGGCCTAGGGCATAATGAGTGTGTTTATAGCAACCGTATCCAAGGTGAAATAAACATATTATATACAAGTGAAAAATAAAATATTTTTTGTTATTTCTGCATCAGAAAAGGTACTAAACCGATGATTTTCATCCATTTTATATATCGCGTTGACACAATTAGGTAATTATTTTGACAACTATCTGACACTTGCTAAGCAAATTAAAGCTACAGAGATTATTCCCGAGAATAATCACGAAAGATTTATTCCCACTATAATAATGACATCATTGGTTAAAACTTACTTTTGTGACAAATAAAGAGGCATTTCATTGGTTTTAAGAAACGTCAAAAAATAATCACGATAAATAAATCGTAATTTTCGATAATTGCATTTCATTTACAAGGGATTTTTGACAGGAGGGAAATATTCGGTGAAACTTCACCTTCTTCAGATGCTAATGGCAAACTAACTATGTTTCTCCATTATATGGAACACAAGAAATAAATAGATGATGAAATTTGTGGAAAGGGTAAACAGAAGGATAGTTATAAATAATTAGTAACATGGGAAAACCCCATTGTAAACTGCTAGTCAGGTAGTTCGGTAATTTTGAAAAAATTCCGAAAGGGGCTAGTAGTATGATCAATTTTACTAATCAATAGGAGACCTGAATGTTTGTTTTCATTTATCTGTAATGATTCTGGAAAATTAAGATTCATTCTCTTACTTTCAGAATTTAATATTTTAAAACATGCTTCATAGGAAAACATGTAGAATTATTTCTAGCTATTTGTCGAAGAAACACATAGATGAAATTTTCTAAACAATTTATGAATGAATATTTAATTTTATTAAAACAATACTTCATAAAAACAATGTACCCATTTATTGAATAAAATGCGCATGACGCACGTTTCGGTAAAACTTCACCTTCTTCAGACGCTATGTACATGCAAAGAAAATATATTTCTCTGTTATATCGAATACAAGAAATAAATAAATGACAAATTTTGTGGAAGGGTAAATAGAAGGATAGTTATAAATAATTAGTAACATAGTAAAACCTCATTCTAAACTGCTAGTCAGGTAGTTCGGTAATTTTGAAAAAATTCAGAAAGGAGCTTTTAGTATGACCAATTTGGCTAAGCAATAGGACACCTGAATGTTTGTATTTATTTATCTGTAATAATTCTAGAAAATTAAGTTTGATTCTCTTACTTTCAGAATTTAATATCTTGAAGTCAAAATTGAATGTGTGATTTCCTTGAATTAAATGGTTTGCATAATCTAAGTCCGACTTTTGATTAAAAAAGCTATAATTGTGTTCTAAAATTCTGGTCTGAAATCTTCTGAAAATTCTACCGATGAAAAACTTATCATAATTCCAGTTAATTTTATAAATTCCCGATTTATTGTTTTTGTGAACTTTTGATTTATTATTTTTCATATGATTTCCTAAGTAATATCCGGTACGGTAAGAAATGTTGTGTACTTAGGTACAAGTGATTAACCAGAATTTCAGAACAGCACAAACGTAGCTTTGTTAATCAGAAGTCGTATTCACGTTATGCAAATCATTTAATCCAAGAAAATCACACGTTCAATTTGGACTTCATTTTCTAGAATCATTACAGATAAATAAATACAAACATTCAGGTCTCATATTAAATAGCCAAATTAATCATACCACAAGCCCTCTTCCGAATCTTCTCAAAATTACCGAACTTCCTGACTAGCATTTTAGAAAGGTTTTTTCCTATCTTACTTATTACCATCATGGATTTTTACGATATGTTGATTTATTCGGAGCTTCTGGGCTATTATGAGAGTATTTCGGTATGTATTTATAGTCACCATGATGCTACCAACTTAGTCAATCACTATTTGAATTTTGTATAATATAAAAGATATTTAATGTAGTTATATTACATCCAATACTTATATTTTTAACTTTATAAAGAAATAGAAAAACTAACTTTTCACAGGTTGAAATAAAATCTATTGAGTAAACGCGTTTCGTCATAACATTGACTTCATTTCGTACTAAACTATGGTATTACAAAACAATCTATTTATACGAAAATTGAATATAACAGAGGGGTTCCTAGAGAAACTAAATAACAATAAGCAATTCATTCAGAGCCATTAGTAGGTACCTACATTGAACAGATTAAGGAGAGGAGAAGTGTTTACTTCAATCTGGTCGTTAACTAAATTTGCGGAATTTTTATATTTATTGATGTATAGGGATTCCCAACAGTTGGTTTTATGGAGACTATTTTCAAATTGTAATATATTATAATTGTGATTAAAGGTATGGTTTTCTGGAATAAGATGCCACGCATAATTAGAATCAGTTTTCTGCTTAATATAGCTACGTTGGTGTTCGTGTATTTGAGTTTTGAAATTTCTAATTGTACGTCCTATATAGAATTTTTCACAATCGTTACAGTCGAGTTTATAAACACCAGTACGTTCATCTATATGAATTTTTGATTTGTTGTTTTTAATCAATTTTCCAATGCTATTATTGGTTTTATATGAAATTTTGAAATTTTGTTTTTGAAAAAACAATTTCAGGTTTTCGGAAGTTTTGCCCAAGTATGTTAAACTGTTAAATACTCTACTTTTTTCGGATATAAGTGGGTAAATTTCTGAAATTGCCATTTTGTATTTTTTCCTCTGAATGAGGCTGTCAATCATATTAGGTGAATAACCATTATTTACTGCCATTTGTTTAATTAATTTTCAAAATTCCGTTGTCCGAAGCTAATTTTCGGAAGGAATTGCATATAATATATAATAGTCCTACAAAACATGCCTAAAAGTGCTCTGTGTGCCACGGTAACCAAGCGACGTTGATAGTGTCAGCTTGATTCTGCGTCTGTGTCTGCTTCCATATTATCAATTTGATTCATAATTCGCAGCAAAATGAGTCGGGATAGGATATTCAAATTCGACAGTCAATCAATGAATTTTTTTGCTAAATTTTCACGGATTTTATTCGTAATATCGACTTATTAATACATTTATTGCAATTTTTCTTCATTTCAGTCGTAAAATCGACTTTCATTGTTATTTAATTTATATAATACATTCAAAAAATATTGACGACATGCACATGCGCCGAAGGGTTTTATCATTCCTAGTGCTACGCAGTAGGGTGTCCTTAATTTTTTTATCCCCCATTTTAGGCATACCAGTAGCTAATATTTCCCAACAATGAAAATATAAGAGTTCTTTGAAAGACAATTATAAAGTTCAATTGGAGGTAGGAAAATACGGAAAATACCTTCATGAAAGAATTTCTCATAGACCTTAAGGTTTGAACTGACCAAGGATAAACACTTCCTGGTACTTTATGTTCAATTTTGAATAATTGTAGGTCTATTTCTCACTTCAATGTGTCAAGATATTCAGATAAAAATTGTTGAATATAAAACACAAAATTAGACTAACTTGATGAGATAAAATTTTTTTCCATATCAGGTATGCCCATAATCTCAACTCTAGCATATCTCAAAGATATTCAGACAATTTTGAAATATTATGTGGAATTTCAAATACAAAATTGAAAAATTTGTCTTGCAGCTATGAAGATTATTCAATTCAATCCATGAGGTTGTGTTATTATCGAATTACAATGAATTTCAGATCAATATTTCACATAGCATTGTTCTATTCATAGTTACAAAAATAATCAAGTTTCAATTAAATAATATAAAAACTATCAACTTCAGTTAAATCGAAGATATTTATTGTTGAGATAAGATAGGAAGATCACTGGAAATTTACGTTTTCTTTGTCTATAATCACCATCAAGAACTGAAGAAAAAAATAAGTTTAAAAGTAATTTGTTCATTAGAATATAATCAAGCAATACAGAATTCATAGGAAAAATTGAAATGACGATATCGGATCTTCTAAAAACAGAGCGTAATTTTGTAGACAATTCAACAGTTTGGAACTGTTGCTGGGGTCAAATTTATGTTTTCTGTTACGCCAGTATGAAGCAGACAACGGAAATAGAGTAAAAAGAACTGTGCCAGTTACGAATTTTGATAACAAGTTGGAACTTCAGAAGAAATTGAAGTTGCTCACTGTTAAAAAACAGATATTTGAAATAAAGCTTTTTATCACGAATAAGCTTGAGATTTCAATAACGCAATTATCCAATTCAAAGAAAGCTTATTTGTAATTCAAGTTTCCAAATCAGTTGTGGTGGATGTAGATCAGTAGGTCAGTGTCGCGATGAGTAAACGAAGAATGTTACGATTGTATTCCATATCAGATGAAGAACGTTATAGTTTATACTTTATATTGTTTGTAAACTAACTGCAAGTACGATACACTTACTCTGCAAGTACGTGAGGCCAAGGCCGATATATTGATAAACACTGATATATAAATCAGAGGGAATCTAAGATAGGAAGTAAGTAAGACTGAGAGATAGACTCGTCGCGCTGCCCGAGCGGTCAGCGCTAAGCCTATATTCAGTAATGCTATAAATAAAGACTAAAAGGATAGTATGAACCTGTGTTTCATTTAACACCCAGGACCAGGCATTACAAAGTTATGTTCGAAACAAAACAGATCTCAATATGACGAAGTATATTTTTTTTTTGAAAACGTTTATTTCAGAGAATATACACATATACAATATCATCGAAAACTTCCTAAACAGTGTATCAAACACTGGTATCGGAATCAACAAATATAACTTCCCTACCTAACAATGGTGTGCGCAACAGTCCCCAATTTTAAGCCTAATTACTAATTTTAAATTTCTAGATTAATATTAAACTATGATAACCAAAATGAAAATTCTAAACCTTATTACTACTATTAAATTTTTCTAAATCAACATTAACTATGAATATTGTAATACATATACACTTTTCAACTTTAACTATTCATAGCATCAAGTGTTGTTTGAGCCTTTTCAAAAATGCAGCATAATTTATGATGTTTTTAACACTTATTGGTAATTGATTGTGCCGACATACAGCTCTACTCAGTGGCGTAGATAGCTTTTTGCGATGGGGGGGATATGACTTAGTGCAAAATTTCATAAGTTTTTCTTCTAAAGTTCTATTCTTGTTGATAAAAATAATCCTTCATGTAGGTAGTACAAAATAAGCAGAAAAATTGAATTAAATTGCAAAAAATTTAAATTATTTGAATTGGAAAAAAATTATCAAGAATTAGTGAAAAATTGAATTATATTAAATTGGATATATAAATCATTGAACATATTCTTGGGAAAATTAGAGAAGAAAACCTAGTTTTAGGCGTTTTTCGACATTCATGACTTCGTCAGCTGTGATTCCAATGTCACGATGAATTGCCAGAGCAGCCAAACCTTTCAAAAACAGAAAATCAGACAAACAATTAATTTGCAATGAATTTTATATTATCAGAAGGGTCATTACAAGTCCACTTTTTTTATCGTGCTCCTTTGAATCGTTTCTATTCGCTTCAAACGTCGATACCGGAAACATAGATAATATTCTGAACAACATATTGATATTCGAAAAAAAAATTTCTAGGCAATTATCAAGCTCTATTATTGAATTTTTAGGCTTAACATCGCCCTTACGAATTAAATATTTCTTCCACACGTTCAAGTTACGAGAACAGCAGGTGCGGCAGTAAGAAATTTTTGATAAAACTCATCAGTTTTGATGAATTTATCAACTGCTTTGTCAATTTCGTATAAATCATGCTTGAAAAACATCGAAAATCTTTCAAATATATTTAGTCTAGCTTTTTTGTTCAACTTTTTTCAGCAGTCTCGGAAAAATATGAGCAAGATGTCACTCGATTCGGAATAGCATATAGAGGTTTTTTGAGAAAAATGAAAATTCGCTCGCGAAAATTGTGAAAGTCAATAATATACTGAAAAAAAGGGGTTTGGTTCTTTGCCAATATGTCAAATATTAATTGAGATTCTTGAAATCTGAAGAAAGATTCGAAAAGAAGAGGAAATTTCCCAATAAAAAGACCCAACTACTGGAACTGTAGGATCAATATTCATAATTTTCTCAGATAGGTAAAAATATGGCCGAAAACGGTTAATTTGGTTTGGGCAAGTCACGCTCATTTAGGACACTTCAACAATTATTTTTCCATATGAAATATGAAAATTAAGAAATGAAAAATTCAGACAGTTACTAAATCGGTGAATGAGCAATAATCCAGCGATAATAGCGAATTTTGAATTAGTTATGCAATAGTTAATTAACAATTTTTTGGTACTTGAACATGAAAATTGTAAGTGTGATAACTGTTCAATATGGATCTGAAATTATTTTTCATTCTTGGAGCTATTATCATAATGCTTCAGAGTAAATCCCCATTGAAAAAATTTCAATTTTTCAGTTGTTTATTGACAATTTCCGTAGGTATAGTTTTGCAAAATCAAAATTAATTTTTTTTTATAATTTTAATGATCCGTTTTTTATTATCGGAAGCTACATGGAAATGGTTTTTTCAATATTCATCTCCTATTGTTTAAAAAATTGTTATAAACAAATGCGTTGTTTATAAGAGAATCAAGAGAAGAAAGTTATGATTAATTAAAGTGCGTAAATTGTTAATAAAAAACTGAAAAATTAAATTTTTTTCAACAGGAATCTATTCTGCATTTTTTTGAAACTAGCGCAAAGAAAGCAAAAAAAGTATCAGATCTATAGTTTAACAGTTATTACACTTGCAATGTTCTTGTTCAAGCAGCAAAAAACTATGTATATACTGTTTTGTCACTGGATTATTGTTCATTTACCTATCCAGTAAGAACCTGAAATTTTTCATTCCTTAATTCAATATTTAATATAGTTGAACAATGTTTATTGTTAAAGTGTCTCAAATGGGCGCTACTTTCGCAAGCCAGACTACCCGTTGTCGGCCGTATTTTTACTCTGAGAAAACTATAAATATAAATCCTACAGTTCCGGGAGACGTTCTTTTAAAAAATTTCCTCTTATTGTATATGTATTCAGATATCAAAAATATCAATTAGGTTTTGAGATAATTTTTTCTTTCAGTAAATTGATTATAATTTTTACAATTTTCAAGAACGGAACTTAATTTTTTTCAAAAAATATTTTCATGCTCTTTCGAATCGAATGACATCTAGTTCATATTTTTCCGAGACTCATGAACAAAATTGAACAAAAAAAGCACTTGTTGACTGGACTATATTCTCATGATTAGTAAATCTTTCTCCAAGTCCAGAAATGGATTGAACGCTATCACAGAAAATTTTTATTTACTTCAAAATGTTATGGAGTAATTAAATTGTCAAAGCCAAAAGTTACTCATATTTTGATACCTACTCTACCTCAAAAAATATTCGAAATATTAAATATTGATTGAAAATATTCTATGTGAACAGAAATTTAATCAGTCACTAGGAACAAAAAACGTGTGTGACATGGAAAATTTAATTTACCAAGGAAGAAGTCAATCAAAACCTCTTCGCAATTCTTTCTTTCCAAATTTTATACTACCTATACTATTAAACAAAAGTGCTCGTGTTTTAGATATAATACTACACCATTAAACAAAAGCTCGAGCAGTTTTGTTTAATAGTAAGTACAGTATACAATTTATAAAGAGAAGAAGTGCGAGGTGATTTTGGTTGACTTCTTCCTTTCGAAATAAAAATTTTCTATTAGACCCATTTGAACTTTTTTAAACACGTTTTTTGCTCAAAGTGACCGATTAAACTTACTAATTGAACATTGAATAGAATATGCTCAAAACTACTACTTACTTCACCCAAAATTATAAAACGATTCAATTTCTTGATTAATTATAATGTTGAAATTATAAGTAGATATTGCACACACAATTGCACAGTCGTCACGAAAACATATCTAGATGATTTTCATATAATCGCACATACATAATACCAAAAGAGGTGCTAGTGCATAATAAATTTCATGTAGGTATACTTAAATACGTAAATACGAAGACTTTTATTCAATTCTATTATAATTTTCGTATGCTCATGGGGGGGGGATTGATCCCCTTGATCCCCCCCCCTATCTACGCCATTGGCTCTACTCAATAGATTACTGAATCCAGTATTACTTCTCACAATTTCTAGATATATATTATTACTATCTCTTGTATCATATAGATGGAGATCCCTATTGAACGTTAAAGCTGTATTACATTTAATTGTTTTAGTTATTATTTTATGAATATGCTTACACTGTTCCAACTCCAGTAACTCACCCAAACGACATACACCCAACTCCCTGTATAGCTGATCTGTAGGCACAAGCCAATCATATGAGAAAAGAATCTTTAATACTTTATTCTGTAAAGTTTGCATTGATTTAAACAAAACAACCCCACATGTACCCCATATTGGGATCATGTATCGAAAATGAGGAAGAAAGAATGCATTGTATACATTCATTTTACTCTGATGTGTAATATAATTTCTGCAGCGAGAGAGAGCACCTATCATTGGTGTTATTTTATACGTTATGTGTTCAAGATGGTCTTTTAGTTTAAATTCTCATCTATTAAGTATCCTAAATATTTAACTGAATTTACTCTTTCCATACTTATATTATCAATTTTAATATCTTGATTTGGAAAATGCCTATTTTTGTGCTTGAAAACAATGAATTTCGTTTTATCTGTATTTATTTTCAATTTATTAAACAGAAGCCATTCGAAGTATTTGTTGAGATCATTATTTATTAAAGTTTCTAGATCTATTCCATCTTCCTCCTCATATATACAACAGCATATATGAAAATATATTAAGATGTATTTTTCAATGTGATATGATGGATGTGGACATTCCTGAATTCATTATTTTATTGAGGTTATGATGAACAGCTTTGTAAAGTTGATATCTGAAGTCATCAGAGCGTGAAAATAAATACAATCATTTTTGGAACTAATTGAATTTCAATTCGAGTTTTCATTTTGAATGATGTTTTAGAACTAAAATCTGTTTTCCTGCTGAAGTGATTTTTGTTCTTGAATAATAAACATTTATTTCAATCAGTAGTTATCCCAAGAAATAGCTAATTATTAACAATGTGAGGTAAATATTGAAATATATTCAGTTATGAAAGAATATAATGTTTTTGTTGGTCCACTTCAATTTCTGTCATGGTACTTAGAATAGTTATTTATGTACCAAGTGCGTTATATATATCCTAACGCCCAATAGGCGTTAGGATCTAGTAACGCACGTGGTGCATACAAGATTTTATTTTTCACGAAAAAATTATTTTATTATAATGAAAACTCGATTTTAAAATCGGTTCATTGCTCCTGTACTTTCCATTTTCCTTCTCATAGTAATCATGTCATTTCTTGATATTTTGACGTTTGTGAATATTTTTGTCATCATATTTAGTGAATGTCATTGCTGCTTTCTTTGTGAAGTCTTATAGAAATAATGGAAATGCAAATGAATTTACCCAAGAATATCATAGAAAATGCAGCCAAAGCTGCGAATAATTCATTGCCGGAGAAATCCAGAGTCTTATACGACAAGGATTATGAAGTATCTAATCAATGGAAGTTGCTTCATTTCTCCTCGTACAATTAGCGGGCGATATGATCCATTATGCCCGCTCATTACGCCCTAGGGCATAAGGAGTGTATTTATAGCAACCGTATCTAAGGTAAAATCAACAAATAATATACAAGTGAAAAATAAAAAATCATTAAGATTCACATACGGCAGTAATATTTAATTCCATTTTCTGCTTTTCATATGGTCTGCAGAAATATCTAATGATTCATATGAAGCAACAAGATTATCACATAGGAGATTTGTTCTTTTCTCGTTTCGCCAGACAATCTTTGGATCTCAAGTAACTGCTTGAAAAAAATTTCTCTTGCTTTAGAATCCCAAAGTTCAATCCCAAATATGTCAATTTATAAATTCATTCGTATACCGAAACCTAGTTCGATGATTCTACATTAAGCTTTGATAGTGAATAATATTCGTCATTAGCATACTCATAAATCATAAGAATCCATACGTTACACTGGGGATTGAAATTGATATACTGTAATATTAACCATTCTCTAAATGGGTAATAGGTGACAGAAAGACAAGAAAAATTGAAATTAACGACTTATGCGTCTATTATGATGTGAAAAAAAAATAGCGCAGAACTTACTTTGACTAAATTTAAGGAATGATTTTACTATAATTCTTCATTGGGTTTCTACAATTTTGTTTGAATTCAAATGAATATAATTACTGAAACAAATGAGTGTATTTATCGAATAAGTCATAACGACACAAACGCGTACGCATAGAGCTCCGTCGCTATGCGCGAATTGCATATATATATATATATATATATATATATATCTATATATATATATATACATATATATATATATATATATATATATATATATATATATATATATATATATATATATATATATATATTATATATATATATATATATATATATATATATATATATATATATATATATATATATATATATATATATATATTATAGATGAAACGGATAGTGGTTTGGCTGGATACCGGATACTGGATATTCGGCAAGCTACGAGGCCGGAGCGCCGGATATTCGGCTACCGGATATTCGGCCCTTTATCGCGTTACATGACGCGATCAGTTTGATTTGAATATAGGCGCTCTGAATAAGATAGAAATATTTGGGCGCGTTCCGGTGTTACCGCACGTAAGCGGAGATCATTTATCAAACGACCTAATTGCTACCTTTTTAGAGCCAGGGTTCAAGTCAGACTATTTAGGAGTTCTTGAAACTGAAAAAGCGAGACTGAAAATCATAATAGAGTATATAAAAAACTCTTACGATGAATCTTCCTCTCATAGTAACATATCATGGCCGTCTTCGACACCTGCTAAACCAATGGGAAGAAGATGAAACTGGATCCAACTTCACACGTGGAGCTCATGACACTTTTTGGGACTGTTTCAATGAAGTGGCAAAGGATAATAGTAGTGATCGTAGCGATCAAGGAAAACAAAATCTAATTGCTAACGAGATTGACTCTTTCTTAAAGACATCTCGAATCGATCGCAATTACCACCCATACATTTGCTGGTCAGATCATTGGAATCACTACCCGCAGTTGTCAAGATTTGCTAGAATTTATCTTTCAGCACCTGGCAGTAGCGTTTACATCGAAAAGCTATTTTCAGAAACTGGTCTGGTGTACGAAGCCAAGCGGAGTAGCCTCTTACCAACAAATGCGGAAAATTTGGTATTTATTCCCCACAATTTGCTTGTTAATTTTGAGAACTGAGCTAATTGATAACAGATTATAAAAATAAACTATGTCCATAACTTATTGTAGTATGATTTGCCTTGTGTAAAATGATGAGAAGTTTTTGAATTTTGCTATCCGGAATCCGGCCGAATACTGAAAACAAGGCCGGATACCGGATAGTTACCGGATATCCGTTTCATCTTTTATATATATATATATATATATTGCTATGGTTTTATGTATTTGCAATATTAGAATTGAAATAAATGATAAAATATTAAATTGATATTAATCAAGGAAAGGAAAACTTCAATGAATTAAAATAGAGATTAGTAAATAATAACTCAATAAATGTGAATTTAAATAATTAAAATGGAATCAAAATGATGACAAATGTAAATGTGTGACTTATAAATGATCAAGCATAATTTTAAAATCAATAATATATGGAAAACTCTTATAGAATGTCAGAAACTTAAAATGTCATTAATCGTTGGAAGTAAATATCAAGTAAATCAATAGAAATTCATTAAATATTAGAAAAATAGGAGAATTCAAGTAATAAAATCTTTGTAGGTATTAATTGGAAGAAATTAATTCAATATAACAGACTTAATTTATGTAGAATACATATAATAGTGGAAATTGATGTATCGTAGAATCAGCTAAATTTGGATATCAAATAATAAGTAAATTTCAAGTCATTGAAAATAGTTAATCATATATAGAGATATAAAAAGAGATTAATTAACTGTTTTATATATCAAATTATTGTAGAATAAGGTAATAAAGTAGAATTTCAAGGTAGAATCAGAAAATATAAATATCGAAATGTCAAATTTTTCAAGAATAAAAAATAACTGAATTAATGGACAGAATATTGAAAATTTTAGTACAAAATGATCAGAATATTTTGTAGATGAGATTAACTGAATAATTTAGGTCCAAAAATATGTTTAAATTGAAATTTTTAGAAAAAAAATAAGTAAATGTCATTTAATTATTCAAAATAATCAAATTGAAGTACTAAGTTTGAAGAATTTTAAATTATCATAAAGAAGCTGTTATTATTGAAATAATCAATTTCCAAAATTATTGTATATTTAATTAAATAGAATGGTATTTAAAAATGTACAGTACCTTTCAGTTTAATTTTTAAAAATGATTAATAATCATAAAGAGGATATTGAGAACATTCTAGAAAGTGTACATCAGGTGATTTGATTTTCAAAAAAAAAAGACATTATAAAGGAAAGTGAATTGCACTTCCGGAGTTCAGTTGATATTTAGCAGCCAAGCCATAAGCATTGTCTTCCTGTACATCGAGTATTCATTTGTTATTGTATCTCCATATTATCTTCGAGAAATATAAAGTGAACTGAAATTATAATTATAAAGTAATAGATAAAAGTACAAGTGAAGCATTTAAAGTACCTGAAGTGAGTTTCAATTATTTATGTAATTTAAACAACAATACAAGAAGAGGCCATCTTTGGATTAATTTAACCTTCCTAAAGTCGAGCCGATAAAGAAGAAAATTATTGGATCAACAACAACAAAGAGCATCGATCATCTCATTACAGAACAGCTGATCATCATAGAGAAGTAAAAGTGCCAAGTTTGAAAACAGTGAGTAAATAAAAAATTGGCCAATTTTGACATTGATAAATATTTGCAAATATAAACATTAAAGAGGGAAATATCAAACATAAAAGGTACCGTAAATTTAGTCAATAGTTATAATTGTTCTTTATTTGAATTGATGTTGAATTTAAAAGAAGAAGTGTTAATAAAATTGTTAAACTAGAACATTTTTGAATTATTGAAGTTTTCAATTAATTAGAGTTCATTCAAAGAAAGCGAACCTTCCCTGAGAATAAAGAGTGAATAAAAATAAAATAAATAAATATCATTTTATTTTAAGTCAAAATTTTAATAAAAGTTCAAAGTAAATAGCAAATCATTAAATTTATTTCCACAACTAGTGGGTAAAAGAAAGAATTCATAATAATTAGCTCACAACAAGGGGCTACAAAATTATAAATTCATAATATTATATATATATATATATGTGAGATAATTTGTGAAATCTTTTTTTGGGAAAAAAAACAGCCCTTTCAAACCATAAAGCGAAATATAAACATGAGTTCCAATTTGAGAATACCAAAATACTACACAGAGAAACCAACAAGAGAAAACGAGAAATCCTTGAAATGATATATATAAAAAGGAATAATCGTGCTATAAACGAAAAAACAGATATCAAAAATTTGAGCAAAATATAACACAATATTCTATAAAAAATATAAAAAAAAAAAAGAAGATTTTAATTTCCCTTAAATTATGAATTTTCGTCTGTCTTTCTCAAATGTTGGCTCCCCATATATTGATTGTTATTTCATATTTCTTAAAACGTCCAGGCCACCGAGCAATCAAGCGAATTTCGGCGATTTAATATCATCTGCACGCCATACACGTATATAAAACATATTGGAATAAGTAAACGATCGTAGATATCAATTCATTCAAATCTGTGTATACGTGTTTTAATGAAGTGAGTGTCCGGTGTCTCCGAGAAAAATTAAGCTAGGTAAATATTTTTCTGTGATATTTATGAGGTTTGTTTTTTGTGTTTCTATCAGTGTTTTTTAAATTATCGACTGAATGTAACTTTTAACTGTGACATTGGTGACAATAATTTTTTTTTTCTTTCTCTCCATTGTAGTCCTTGAAAAAGGCTCCACGAAGCCGAAACGTTGGAAGAAATTAAATGATTATATAGAAAAAAAAAAAAGTGACATCTATTTTATCTAAGCCACATCCCCAAAAAAAGATTTCAAAAATTATCACACATATATTCTGGCTTAAGAATAAATATTTTAATATATATATATATATATATATATATATATATATATATATATATATATATATATATATATATATATATATATATATATATATACAGTGCTTTCATGATGAAAGGAACAAATTCATTAAAAAATTAGGTTTCTATTTCATGTTAAAATCCTCGGACAGGTCGATTAGTATTTTTATTTGGGCAATTTTCGCAATAAAAATTTTGTATACAGGGTGTATCATTCAAGAGCTATGGCTTTGTCATTAGTTTTTTTAAAGGTAATACCCTGTATATTATTTCACTTTACAATTCTACGATAAATTCTTATCACTCTTTGTGAACATACCATATGCCTCAACTTGATGGATTCCCAGATTATAACGGAGATAGTGGAGCACCTGGAGATTTAAAATGTGGATTAAAAGTACAAAAAAAAATTTAGGTAAACATTGTCATTAAATCTGAAGAATGAAATTTCACATGTACCATCTGAATTCATTCACTGGTGCTGTATAGTCCGCAGTTTTCACGGTTTAACGTTCAATTACTTGAGAGAGAACGTATTGAAGTACTTATGATGATTGGTTTTGGAGATAGGGTGCGTTCACAAGAAGAAGTCTGCAATCTATTCAATGAAAATCATCCTGATCGTCCGCCAATTACTAGATCGACAGTCAGCAAAATTGAATCAAAATTCAGGAGATACGGCCACGTTAGAGATTTACCTAAAGGAAGACCACCGAGAGTATCTGAAGAAACAGTGCTGAACGTTCTACTAGAAACCCAAGATAACCCTCATACATCCATTACTACAATTTCCAATAATTTCAATTTATCAGTAGGGTCCGTGCATAAAATACTTAAGGTAAATAAGTATCATCCCTATAAAATTAAGCTGGTACATGAATTATTAGAAGACGATTTTGACCGCAGAGTACAGTTTTGTGAGCAGATTCTTGAAATTCATAATCAACATCTAAATTTCATTACAAACATAATTTTTCTGATGAAGCCACCTTTACTTTAAATGGCCACGTCAACAGACAAAACTGTAGGTATTGGGCGACCGAGAATCCTCATTGGATGCAAGAATGCCACACACAGCGGCCTCAAAAAATTAATACATGGGCAGCGATTGTTCGAAATCGTATAGTTGGTCCCTATTTTTTTGAAGGAACACTAAACGGAGAGGACTACTTGAACTTTCTCCAGTTCGAACTCATTCCGGCTTTAGCTGTTTTGTATCCTAACCCACAAGATCCTGACATACCTAATAACGAGATATGGTTTCAACAAGATGGGGCACCTCCTCACTATTCAATCGCTGTTCGACAATTTCTTGATGCAACTTTTCCCAACAGATGGATAGGACGGAGAGGTCCGATTGAGTGGCCGCCAAGATCACCGGACATAACCCCATTGGATTTTTTCTTATGGGGTTATTTGAAGTCTAAAGTTTATTTGAATAGACCAAATAATATTGATGATCTAAAAGAGAGAATCAGGCAGGAAATAAGATTTATCAGTCCAGAAGTAATTGAAAATGTGCAACGGGAAACATTGAATCGACTTCAAAAATGTCTCGAAGTAAACGGACAGCAGATTGAACATATGTAAAAATTAAATTAGTAATTACATTTGTGTGTTTTCGTATCGTACCTCTCATTACCCACTATCTCCGTTTCTGGCAATCCATCGAGTTGAGGCATATGGTATGTTCACAAAAAGTGATAAGAATTTATCGTAGAATTGTAAAGTGAAATAATATACAGGGTATTACCTTTAAAAAAACTAATGACAAAGCCATAGCTCTTGAATGAGACACCCTGTATACAAAATTTTTATTGCGAAAAATGCCCAAATAAAAATACTAATCGACCTGTCCGAGGATTTTAACATGAAATAGAAACCTAATTTTTTAATGAATTTGTTCCTTTCATCATGAAAGCACTGTATATATTGCTACTCAAATTCGGCACAAAATTTATTGGGTATTTATGTTCTTCATAAATAGTTTGCGTGCAACGAAAACTATTTATGAACTATTCCTTGTGAACGAACAAATTGATTTTCAGGTATTACCTTTGCTTTTGTCTGTTTTATAAAATAATATGTAATACTCTCCTGTAGTCAGTCTTGATGATGAGTTCATAACTCGAAACCTGTCGACTATTCTTTACTGCTAAATACATTATCTAAATATTTTTGTATAGTGAAAAATAAGCCAAGTGTGTTTTATTCTGAAGTTCATACTTTATTCTTTATGATGTTTCACCAAGTGATGTGCGAGAATTCAATCTCAGTTATTAAATATATCTTTCTTTTAACGTTGTTATCGCTATACGTTCTTATATCTTCATGATACAATAAACAATAATTACGGTGATTATTCAAATATCACTTTCCATAATAACCAACTATCATTTCTAGGTAGATTTTACTGAATTTTTAATTTCCGAGAAAACAAAGTTATTATGCAAATTTCAATAATGTGCAAAATCTGTTTGAGAAATCGGAGAAAATATATATTCAACTCGGCAATAAAATAGATTGAGGTCTTCGGTTGAATTCCTAGTCTCGCTACGCTCAGCTATGGCTACTTAGGCAAACAATCCTACTACTTCCTGCCTAACTGCAGAAATAACTATTTTCAGAAATGTTGTTTTCGCTAATTTCTGCTAGAAACGTGATCGTTTAGAGTAGAGAATAAACAGCTGAAGGTGAGATTCTATTAATAGAAGCCCTAGGAAAATTTGCACATTATCACTGGAAGACTCATTACTGGTACTACCTCAATAGAATCTTCTACCATTCCTCTTCAATCTGAACATATTACCAATTCAAAGGTTTGTATATTCTTGTAACTTTAGTATTGATAAAAGAAGAGTATGTGCCGTCATGTGATCTATAAACTTTTATTTCTTTTCAATTTGTTTTGTATTCTATCCAACTGAATTTTTTTTCAGAAATTGATGTTCTATCTCAAATGAAAGCAATTGTTCATTTCAGTATTGAATAATTAAATGAACTCTGTGTTGGCAAGACCAGTTTGTATCTGGAATTAGGAAAGTAAATACGTTTGATAATATCATATATATATATATATATATATATATATATATATATATATATAAATATATATATATATATATATATATATATATATATATATATATATATATATTTATATATATATATATGTATATATATATATATATATATATATATATATATATATATATATATATATATAATATATTTATTCGAATTGTTGTTGCCTGTGAACTATTTCTAATCTTCTGATAATTATTAGCAATAACAGGCTTGTTGAATCTTAAAAAACTCGATTTTATTAAAAAGTTGACGTTTCGCCACGACATTCGTGGCTTTATCAAAACTTTTGAAAAAATTGAAATTTCTTTGACATTTATTGATTTGAAAAAATTTGAATAGAAACAGACTACTCTGTTTCACTAAAATTTTTGTTATTTATTACGTGCTATTCAGTCCAATATTAACATTCAAATCTTTACCCACTTAATGTTCGAAATAGGTTCAAATTATTTTGATTTTGAAGAGTCAAAGAATAGGGTACTATTTATTTTTTTTCAAAAATTTCTCATTGCGGCTGTGGCCGTCTTCAGTTATTAATTACGTGCTATTTAGTCCAATATAAATAGACAGGTCTGTTGATATTAGATGGGAAGGGAACCACAGAAACCTTCATCCACGTAGTGTACAAAATAGGTTTAAAATATTTGATTGTTGTGTTTAAAAAAACATTAAATTTAGACCCCAAACACTCTATAGCAATTAATAATATCAAACAAATACGAATCAATAATATTATAGCTAACATAGAAAAAGGTATTTAAAATTCAACGTCTTTAATAGAAAATTCCAATTTACTCTAGAAAAAGAAACGAACAATATATTAAATTTTCTTGATATTACTCTCATACACAAAAACAATGAAATTATCACAAAATGGCATAGAAAAGAAATTTTTTCACAAAGAACATTGAACTACAACAGTACACATCATTTGTCACAAAAAAAGAGTTTAATAATCGGATATATAGACAAAGCACTTAAACTTACTTCACCTACATACAGACATGAAACATTACAAGATGTCTCATATAAATTACTCATAAAAAACGATTACCCAATAAAACTTATACAGAAAATCACAAAAAATAGAATTCATAAACTTTACAACACATTAGAAACATCAAAAAAAGAAAATATTAACAAAAAAAATACATTCCTCTTCCATATATTCCTCATTTAAGTAATAAAATTTCACAAATTTTAAATCCACACGATATTAAAGTAGCCCACACCGCACAAAATCAAATTAAACAAATATATTTTAAATTAAAAAGTGAAACACCTCTTCTGCAAAAATCTCATGTTGTTTATAGTATACCCTGTAATAATTGTAAAAAATCATATACAGGACAAACTTTTCAAAATTTAGGAGAAAGATTAAAAGCACACAAATATACCAGAACACAAACCACAGCACTAATAAAACATAAAAACAATGAGAATCATACTTTCAACTTTAATAGCACAAAAATTTTAGAAATTGAAAAAGATCAAAAACGCAGAGAAATTTTAGAAATGGTACATATTCAAAAAAATTTAAATAAAGTCGTAAATGATAAAACAGATATCAAACATTTGAGTTCAATATACGCAGATTTAATTCTTTAATTTTTCTAAGAAATAACATAAATCAAAACAAAATAATCAACAAACAAACTCTAACAATATCAACTCATCTTCTTAGACAAAATCTAAACATCTAGAATTTTCAACTTTTCTAAAAAGAAAGTATAGTTTAGAACATGTGATCTCCAAAATTACAAGTAATGTCTTTTTTAAAGACAACAATCAAATATTTTAAACCTATTTTGTACATTACGTGGGTGAAGGTTTCTGTGGTTCCCTTCCCATGTAATATTAACAGACCTGTCTGTTTATATTGAACTAAATAGCACGTAATTAATAACTGAAGACGGCCAAAGCCGCAATGAGAAATTTTTGAAAGAAAGATAAATAGTACCCTATTCTTTGACTCTTCAAAATCAAAATAATTTGAACCTATTTCGAACATTACGTGGGTAAAGGTTTCTGTGGTTTCCCTTACCATCTAATAATAACAGATTTGAATGTTAATATTGGACTGAATAGCACGTAATAAATAACAAAGAACGGCCACAGCAGAAAAAATTTTTATTGAAACAGAGTAGTCTGTTTCTATTCAAATTTTTTCAAATCAATTAATGTCAAAGAAATTTCAATTTTTTCAAAAGTTTTGATAAAGCCACGAATGTCGTGGCGAAACGTCAACTTTTTAATAAAATCGATCTTTTTAAGATTCAACAAGCCTGTTATTGCTAATAATTATCAGAAGATTATATATATATATATATATATATATATATATATATATATATATATATATATATATATATACAGGGTGTCCCACGACGATTAAGACAAGTAATATATCAGAATTGGGCAGTAGTAGACAATTATAATTTTGGGGGTGTAAATAAGAGCAAATGTTGCATCTTTTCTTGTTATTGTGTTACCCATTGAGGTATTTGTTTTTGGTCACGTGACGTCACATTCAAAATTATCAATGAGACAACCTGTATATTTGTGCCTTTCTGTGTTCCTCCCGATAAAACAATTTCAACTAATTAGCACACTTGGGGTCTAAAGGGATTAATTCAAGAGATACAGGTACTTAAAGGATTGTAAGTTGAAAAATTCATAATTGAATCCCCTGTTATTTTCGGCAATCTTACATTCGTACGTAATGATTAAGACAAGCCAATATTATAATTTTTAATAATAATTCAAATCATCTGTCACTGAAAAAACTTACAATCTTAAAAGAGATGTTCAAATATGTAGATGCCCATTTCGGCTACATGCTACCCTAATCAATTCCGGTGTCACAGTTCTTCAAGCATCGCGTATTTTTCTTTTCAAATCGTCTAAATCTGTAGACGGAGTTGCATAAACGATACCTTTAAGATATCCCCAAAGGAAGAAATCTAACGGTGTCAGGTCTGGCGATCTTGGAGGCCAGTAAATAGTACCGTTTCGTCTAATCCAGCGTTCTGGAAATATCATGTCTAGATAATTTCTCACTCTGCGATCAAAATGTGAAGGAGCATATTGCTGCCACCACATTTTATTTCTTTCATTCAATGGAATGTCTTCGAGTAGGTCTGGAAGTGTATTTTGTAAAACATTTAGGTATCTCTCTCCCGTTAGTATACCATCATAAAAGTACGGGCCAATCAAACGCCCAAAAAACAAACGAAAATTACAGGGGATTCAATTATGAATTTTTCAACTTACAATCCTTTAAGTACCTGTATCTCTTGAATTAATCACTCTAGACCCCAAGTGTGCTAGTTAGTTGGAATTGCTTTATCGGGAGGAACACAGAAAGGCACAAATATACAGGTTGTCCCATTAATAATTTTGAATGCGACGTCACGTGACCAAAAACAAATACCTGATTGGGTAACACAATAACAAGAAAAGATGCAACATTTGCTCTTATTTACACCCCCAAAATTATAATTATCTACTACTGTCCAATTCTGATATATTACTTGTCTTAATCGTCGTGGGACACCCTGTATATATATATATATATATATATATATATATATACACAAAGTTTTATATTTTTCTGTGTTTTTCTAAGTTTCCTCCTATAAATTTCAAAATAACTGAATGAAATTTGGCACACCTATTTCACTTCAATAACTCAATATTTGGGGCTATCAAGCATTTTTGATTACCTACTGGATGATACACTTTTGGGGGTCGTACCCAATTCAACCCTCTCGAACTTTAATGCGGGCCGCCTCTGCTTCCAGAGAAATATCAATTTGAATTCTCCCTTCAATTTGGATACTCTTTCCTCTCTTGTATATTTTTCGAAAACTGCATGGATGTCGAGATAAATGCCAAAAAGAATTGATTTGTGATGAAACTTTATTTCTTGAGCACACTTTATTTGACATTTATTAGTTGATAACTAAAAAAATCACTGATGAATTGACATTTGATGATCATATTACACTTCAGTAAATCAATATTTGGAGCTATCAAGCATTTTTGAATACCTACAGGGTGATACACTTTTGGGGTCGTACCCAATTTAGTCCAGTGAATAGAAGAGGATTACCTTACAGACGGTCCGGTAGTTCTGAATTTTTGATATGGTATCTAGGATGATCAGTTAGTAGGTATTTGAAATGCAAAATGCACAATTTTTCTCGCTCTGTACCTGCCGCCATATTGAATGAACCGAAAAAAAAATCGGCACTTTCTTCAGATTTTTGGCATTTATCTCGACATCCATGCAGTTTTCGAAAAACATACAAGAAAGCAAAAAGTATCCAAATTACGGAGATAATTGAAATTGATGATTAATTACAAGCAGAGGCGGCACGCATAAAAGTTCGAGAGGGTTGAATTGGGTACGAATCCCAAAAGTGTATCACCCAGTACGTAATCAAAAATGCTTGATAGCCCCAAATATTGAAGTGAAATGGGTGTGCCAAACTTCATTCAATTATTTTGAAAATTATAGAAGGAAATTTAGAAAAAGACAAAAAAAAATAAAACTTTGGCACCCTGTATATCTGAAACCAAGCTCCTAAGCATGTATGTTTATATGAGATTTTCATCATAAAAAAATGTCTTTCACAAGATGGTAAAGTCCTGCTACAAAAAACTGACTCACCCTATATATATATATATATATATATATATATATATATATATATATATATTATATATATATTATATTATATATATATATATATATTATATATATATATATTATATATATATATATATATAAATATATAAATATATATATATTTATATATATTATTTTATTATCCAAATTTAGGACATTTTTGAGTTTAAAAAGAATTATTTTCTGATATATTTGTTTACTCTGGTGGTTAACATATAATCCGTTCTGGTGTAACTAGTACGTACAGTAGGTTGTAAAGTATGTAATACCAATAAACACGTCAAACTATTTTAAGTTTTCTCGAGTGTTTCTTCACCTTAATTTACATTCCGCTTAGAAATATAAATACACTCACTTGAATTTCACGTTAATATAAACCTATGCGTTATGATTCAATATAAATCATTATTTATTACTGCGTTCCATTATTGAATCTCGAAAAGCTGACCAACGGATAAAAGACTTTCAATCTTAAGAACATTCCATTCGTTCGATATTGTTTCATTTGCTCAAGGCATCATAATTCATTTACATATTTTTCTTCTTAAGATATGTAACAATCTACATGATATCTCAAAATATCAATAAATTTACAGTTCGTACATATTAGATACTAGTCATGATGTTTCTGTAGCAACTAATTTTCATCCAAAAGTGAACATTTCCTGTGTTTTGTGGTATTTCCCTAAAGTGCCGTGGAACCTTGTTATACCATGACGCTGTTTGATATGTGTTTTTTTCCTGCCTATATCACTGTGGATGATAGTTATATATTTGTTATATATTTTGTTTCGTCCTTGTATTATATGTATGTCTACAGTATTACATTTGATCGTTATAAGTTGGATACTATCCTGTTTGACAATACTCTCGATATTCAATAATTTCCAATCTTTGTACAATATTTTTAGCAGGTTTTCACTTGGAAAACCTGCTTATTAAAATGGGTGAACCAGTTAGATTTTGGGACGGTAGGGTTGAAAATTTGTAGGTAGGTAGTTTCGTATGATATCTTGGATGGTATTCATTTCGAAATGAATTGATTAGGGGGTTGACCCCCCGGAGGTGGAAATAAATTTTGTTTACATGATAAAGGGCGCAATTTTGTAGCAATTGGGTTGAAAGTTTGTGAGTACGTGGTTTCGTATGATATCTTGGATGCTATTGGTTTTGGTACGAATTGGTTGGAGAGTTGATCCCCCGGGTAGGAAATAAATATTGTTTACACCATAGATGGCGCAAATTTTTTTTGGATTTGGAACAAGAGTCATAATTGAAGGAATAGATTTTTTAAACTGGATACGTTATGAAAACCTGCTTTTCTAATGCAGCTCGCCTCGATAGAGTTTTTGTTAAGTTTTTGTTGAAGAAATTTATTTTGTATCACCAGAAGTCTACATGTGCTTTGTACAAAAAATATTGAGGAAATAGCTTGCTATTCGTACTACACATATAAAACTTCTCAGTTTGCAGCACAGATATTCTATATGTGGCCTGTCGAAAGAATTATCCTTAGCCTTTTTGAAGTCGGCTGGGCTTAAGTCGAAAACGGAGGGATTTTTTATGGCTTGTCAAGATGGAGTGATAAATACAAGATGGTATAAAAAGAACATAATGAAAGTGGACACCACAACAACTTGCAGGGCAGACCATAGTCAGCAGGAAACTCTTATGCACATCCTGTCCGCTTGCAGAGTTCATGCTCCATCAGGTTATATAGAAAGACATGATGGGGCGCTCCGAATTCTCTACTTCCATCTGAGAGGAGTTTATGGTATAGATAAAGAACCAGTCCTACCATATGTTCCACTAGAAATTGAAGCGGTTGTTGACAACGATAGAGCTCGCATATACTGGAACCATGCTTTTCCAACAACTCGGCAGATCCACGCAATAAAGCCAGATATATATATATATATATATATATATATATATATATATATATATATATATATATATATATATGTACATACGTATAGATATATAGAGTATCTATTCTTTGGATTTAACTGCCATGTGCGTCATATTGACGCACACGTATGAGAAGTTTTATCCGCTTTGTGTGTCTGAAGCGCGCAAGTTCTTGTTTTTTTGTATGAGGTTATAGGTAGCCCTGGCGTAGAAGAAGTTTCAGCAGAAATAGCCTACAGAAATAAAGTATAATTTTTGTTGAGTTCAATTTTTTATTTAGCAATATATTTTATATGCAAAACTCAAAGTAATTAGGTATAAGTGTGTAAATTTAATGAAGTTTTCACCCCTATAGACCATACAAAAACAAATATTTATATTTTATGTAATTTATGAAAATATTCTTTGCACATATGCGGTTTCTGGGGGCATCATACACATACGTAGCGTAATTTCTTGGCCATCTTCATAGCATAATTTGTCCCTTGCGCCTCAGAAAATCTAGATAAAACACGCAAAGACTCGTCAATCCACTAAATCAGGGGTCACCAAATGGCGGACCGCGGTCCGCAGACCCATTTTATGCGGACCGCGAGAACACACCAACTTGCACTATAGAGTACCTAATTTAATAAAAATTTATCCCCCGCATATACGGATGCTGCGACGATCACGTGTTGTGCGGACCGCGATGGCCATTTTATTTCTTAAAACGGACCCCGAGCGAAACTAATTGGTGACCCCTGCACTAAATAGTGGTGGGGATACACCCGAACGGCGCAGAAAGCGTTGCAAGGTCACGCACATTTGTGTTGGTCCTAATGAAGCACACGGCTCAGAACGATTTTCAGTTTCTCTTGCGCCGCGTGAGACATTTTGTCAAACAAAAAAAAATGCAGTAGTACCAAAAAAATTAATGAAAAATTACATTTTCTACAGCAGGTTACCACTAGACACCAATTTGATACAATTTTAACAAAAAAATTTTTTGGCGCAGAGGCAGTTATATCTGAACTGCCATGGCAGTTAAAGGGTTAATGCCCGTATTCACCAAAGTAAAATATCTACAATTAACTTTCAATTGCGGTTAAGCAGCTAATTTCGTATTCACCAATTTTTTAATCAGAGAATTAGTGCTTAAACAAGAAATTAACTTAATCGGCCAAATTTGAGCGGTTTTAAAAATAATCGCCGTTTTTTCTGACAGAAGTGAACATAACAATCAAACAATATAACCTACAAATTTATCTTGTGCTTTACAATTAATAATACACCTAATAATATCTCATCAGCTGCAATCTAATTTCAACTGCCTGTCCACCTCTCGTTTTGATAATTTCTTTCCTGTTTCGTACCATAATTTTTCGAATCTCTCTTTTCCTATTTTCGTACAGCCGCTTAAGACAGTCCTTTTCTCTGTACAATGCAGTTTCGGAAATACCATTAAAATCATTGGAAATTGAATTCCATGTATCCTCTTTTTCATTTATAGATTCCTTATCGGTTGCTTTATTTTCTATTATTTTGTAGTACTTCGTACTAATAATGGTGAAAAGGTCACCTTTTTCCTTTAGAGAAAAATTAGTTTGCCTTTTTCTTTTGTTCTCCGACTCCATGTTTTGTAGTGGGTCGACTCCAAGTTCACAATAATAAGGAACCGACAAAATATGAAAATATAAAAAAAGACAAGCTTTGAACGTAAAATCCTTGTACAATAGAAACCACCATAAAAACTTAGGTTAAGGTTAAATCGGTCTTTAAAAATGTAAAGTGTTACCAATATCTGCCAATACAAGCTAAAACATTCGTATTTTGGGTGGTGACACTGAGAAAATATCCATGTTGCCAAGTTGTAAATCAAAGTTAACCCTGATTGCTTAATTTATCCAAACAACAATTTGGTGAATAGCAATTTGACTTAATCATGATTACTTATTTAATTACAGTTACCTAATCATGATTAGAGTGGAAGATGGTGAATACAGCCATAAGAGTAAAAGCTCATCAAATAGATACTACAATAATTTCAGAATTTCGTAATGAATTTTTGATACTGATGTTGAAAGCGTTACAGCGAGTCCAGTAATCCGCAATGATCCCGTTCGATGATTCAGTGTAATCAGTAGAGATAAAATAATTAATCCTCAATCCTAACATGATTTAATGTCGTATTTCCAGACGAGGATCCGGGTCATCCACTATCGTAATTGCCCTTAAAAGCGACAATAAATGGAAAACCATCGATACTGATGTCAAGAGAAACGAAGGCAGCAAAGGTCATTAAGCCTAAGGAGGTTACGGCTCCTAATACGCATTTCGTGAGCGGATGCGCCATCAAAAACCCTCTACCGTGAAGGGTATGCCGTGGTTCTCGGTTAAGGGGACTCGAGAGGTATGCTCCTTGCATACATTAATCACTAGACAAATTTCGACAGTTATACATAGCCCGTTTATGAAGATCGTTTTGTAGGAAGAAAGAAAAACTGAACAGTTCTGGATAATAATAGTTCGAGGCAAAAACCTTTTTGCATACATTTTGTTGAAGAAAATTTCTAGACGCTCAATTTTAGTTAGTAACAAATATAAATGAAACCGATATAAGAGTTTGAATGATTTATTTTTCAATCGGAAGTTTATTATTGTGTATTTAGTGTTTAAATCATTATTCATTATTCCCATCACCGTACTCAGAAATTAATTACGTTGAATATTTAACGTTGTGAAATAATATCATGGCAGTATAACGAAAAACAAAACTCGTGAACAGTAGAGCTCCATCACTAATGTCGTATTTTTCACGCGAAATGCATCGCGTCAAGATGCGTTTCTAACGGTTTCTATTATATTGTGAAAAATCACGCTTAGGTATAGCAAACTGAATCAAAAAGTAGAAATTTTTTCATTTCACTGAAAAAAAAAATTCGTGACGTGCATCGCAGTTGAGTAAAAAAATTGAAACCAACGTATCTATCGTAAAAAAAGCGAAGTCCATCGCGTATTGATAGGGCAACTGATCGAGATGCAATTTGAACGGAATAGTCGCACGAAATGCAGCGCGGTTGAGAAAAAGAGTTGAATCCAGAAAATAATATTAAGTCAACATAAACTCAATGTACGTAGCAAACTTCAACCATCTCAACTCAGTTGGCAGAAACTGTAAAGTTTTTCAAAAACCATCAAAGAACAAAAAATATCTACGTAAAAATGGGGGCGGTTGTTTCTTAGAAAAATTAAAGAATTAAATCTGCGTATATTGAACTCAAATGTTTGATATCTGTTCTATCATTTACGACTTTATTTAAATTTTTTTGAATATGTAACATTTCTAAAATTTCTCTGCGTTTTTGATCTTCTTCTATTTCTAAAATTTTTGTGCTATTAAAGTTGAAAGAAACAATATAAATCAGAACAAAATAATTCAACAAACAACAAACTCTAGCCATAACAACTCATCTTCTTAGACAATATCTAAACATCTAGAATTTTCAATTTTTCTAGAAAGAAAGTATAGTTTAGAACATGTGATCTCCAAAATTACAAGTAATGTCTTTTTAAAGACAACAATCAAATATTTTAAACCTATTTTGTACATTACGTGGGTGAAGGTTTCTGTGGTTCCCTTCCCACCTAATATCAACAGACCTGTCTGTTGATATTGGACTAAATAGCACGTAATTAATAACTGAAGACGGCCACAGCCGCAATAAGAAATTTTTGAAAAAAAGATAAATAGTACCCTATTCTTTGACTCTTCAAAATCAAAATAATTTGAACCTATTTCGAACATTACGTGGGTAAAGGTTTCTGTGGTTTCCCTTACCATCTAATAATAACAGATTTGAATGTTATTATAGGACTGAATAGCACGTAATAAATAACAAAGAACGGCCACAGCCGAAAAATTTTAGTGAAACAGTAGTCTGTTTCTATTCAAATTTTTTCAAATCAATAAATGTCAGAGAAATTTCAATTTTTTCAAAAGTTTTGATAAAGCCACGAATGTCGGGGCGAAACGTCAACTTTTTAATAAAATCGAGTTTTTTAAGATTCAACAAGCCTGTTATTGCTAATAATTTTCAAGAGATTAGAAATAGTTCACAGGCAACAACAATTCGAATAAATATTTATATATATATATATATATATATATATATATATATATATATATATATATATATATATATATATATATATATATATATATATATATATATATATTGTGAATTGTGATAATGATCGTACTCGAGTATTTATTTTTATGATAAGGGATGTCGATCAAAAGTAAAGAAAGTCAATTTACTCTTTTTTTATTCCATATGTCTAGCTTTCGAAACTAAGTTTGTTTCTTCATCAGGACTGTCTGCAATTGGGAACATACAAAAGTAACAAAAATATATCTAAACTAATTTAAAATATTAATCTACAGAACGTGTTAAGAGTTTCCTTTTCTTTGGTTTCCTTTCATTTAAATATAATATATCTTCCGATTAATTCATCCACTATCTGTCTGGCCATCCTATCACTATAAAAATCAATTTTATTAAAGAAATGAAAAACAGGATTACAAAAATTTGTCATCCAGTATTTATTAGAAAAAACTTAAACAAATTTCGAACACTTTTAATGGAAAATTCATATCCTGTGAAGATGATTAATAAACTTTTATACTCGCCTACGTTAAAACCGAATGTATCAACGAATAATGAACAGAGAATAGACTCAAAAGAAAACATAATATACTGCAGTCTCCCTAACATAAAAGAATTGACTGGAAAAATCAAGAAAATACTTTCTGAAGAAAAACACTTAAAGATAGTAACATATAATAAAAAATCGATTGCATCACTCTATTCAAAACTTAAAGACCCCATACCAAAAGAACAACAATCAAATGTTATATACCAAGTTGAATGCAGAGAATGTGAACGTACGTACGTCGGACAAACTTCTCAATTGTTGAAAAGTAGATTGGCATTGCATAAGAGTGACATAGGGAAGTATAATACTCGTTGTGCTTTGGCTGTGCATGCAAACGTTTTGAACACTATAGACTTCAACAATGTGAAGATATTGGATATTGAAGGTAATACAAAAAAAAGACTAATTCTGGAGATGATTCATATACAAAAACAAACAAATCCTATAAATAAAAAATCAGACGTAGAAAACTTAAGTAACATCTATACATTTATATTATCACAAACAAACTTTGGAAAGAAATTCTACGATGGACCAGTTGATGAATAGTGAAGGAGATGGGACACCAGGACTGAATATTGACTCTATGATTGACAATTGATATCTGTGTAAATTGTATTTGTTCTTTGACATTTGTGTTTGATTTGGAGGTTATGGTATCGTGTTGAATTTTATACTACTATATAGTTTATATTTAAATGAAAGGAAACCAAAGAAAAGGAAACTCTTAACACGTTCTGTAGGTTAATATTTTAAATTAGTTTAGATATATTTTTGTAACTTTTGTATGTTCCCAATTGCAGACAGTCCTGAAGAAGAAACAAACTTAGTTTCGAAAGCTAGACATATGGAATAAAAAAAGAGTAAATTGACTTTCTTTACTTTTGATCGACATCCCTTATCATAAATATATATATATATATATATATATATATATATATATATATATATATATATATATATATATATATATATATATATATATATATATATATATATATATATGATGAGAAAAATACTTCCGCACCTGACTGATTTCCTTCGATACAATGCTATAGTATGTATTTTATGGGATAGTATACGAAGAAAAAGATGAAACTGAAATATGCTCTTAATAAGTTGAGTAAACCAAGGTATACTACAAATGATATGGTGGATGCCATATCATTATTTGAGAGATAATTGTAAGTCGACTTTCCTTAGGTAATGATATATAGTATTAACGAAACAAGAAAACGTTTATGAAAACTTAGTTTCCACTATATTTACAATAAATGACAATTTTTTGTTTGGCTGTCTTCATCAGATTTAGTAACAAACTAATTGTTAAAATACATCACAGTGTTCATATGTAAACTGAAATGTTCTACCAATAGGTATTAATAACAAGTTAGTAATAACAGGGGGTTGTATTTATGATTCCCAAAACTGATATTATGAGGTTTCAAATATCAGGTTCAATAAAGGTGCGGTTTGATCATTGAGTAAAATATCTGACGATTTATGTTTTAAAATTTGCATAGATTCTAAGAAATTTAATATTTGACCCTTATTTTCTATATGTGAAACTTTATAGTTATGGTTGAATTCATGTGTTTCTTTTATTAAATAATATTGGAATAATGGTAGTCGCTCTTATGATTAACATAACTTCTTCTTTTATGAGAAAATCTACCCGACTGACCTATATAAAACTTAGGGCATGAATTACACTCAAGTTTATAAATTTTTGATTCATAATTTTGGTATATTATTTTTATAAATAATGATCTTGAACAGATCTCAGTTTCGAAAGATAAATTACAATTGTTACTCAAACATATTTTGAAGACTTCATTTGTTAATTTACCAGTGTATTGTAAGTGTTTTATATAATCTCATATTACTGCATTATCCATGGGATAAACTAAGTTGATAGCTTTCTTATAATAACACTTATTCAGAATATTTAGAACAATATCAAACGGATAGTCCTCGCGCGACTGAGGAAAATCGTTGAAACTACCAGAAACTTCATCAACATAAACTCAATCTACGCATCCTCTAACTCAATCTGCAGAAGATGTGTAGTTTGAGAAATTTTCAAAAACCACCAAAAAACATGAACTATCTACGTAAAAATGGCGGCAGTTGGATAAATTTAACCAAATTATGTTAATTTCTTTCGGCAACGAAAATAATTCAAGGCACCAAATTTCCGCTCATTCAACTTGATGGGAGCCGCTGGAGCCAATATGTACGGGGATATATATAAATATATATATATATATATATATATATATATATATATATATATATATATATATATATACAGGGTGGGCCATCCATAACTTTCCACCCCGAATTTTGAGCTTTGGGATGGCTCCGACAGGTCAAATTTTGTTGAAAGCAGGACAAATAAGGGTGTTCAAATGAGTTTGATATCACTACCCCTCTAGCCGCAACCCCTAACAGCTCTCATTTTTGAATAGGGAAAAGGGGTCAATCAACACCTTGTTGGAAAGGCAATTCAATTTCCTGCATGAGTGTATTTTTTTATCGCTTTATTATTATACAGAGTGACTCAGTATTGCATCAATAACTTTCCAATGCCGAATTTGGATCTTTGAGATGGAAAAAACGCTCGGACGGGTCAAAAAATGAATTCGATATCACTACCGCTCTAGCCGCTACCCTAACAGCAATTATTTCAATTTAAACGAAAGCGCAGGATTTACTTTGTAAATATTATTGTTTTCACGTTTTCAGTTATTGTCTCGGTTTCAGCATTTTCAGCATGTGTTTGGCATACGCGTAGTGATCGAGAAATTGCAAAAATTTGCTCATGCAGGAAATTGAATTGCCTTTCCAACAAGGTGCTGCTCGACCCATTATCTCTATTCAAAAATGAGAGCTGTTAGGGGTTGCGGCTAGAGGGATAGTGATATCAAACTCATTTGAACACCCTTATTTGTCCCACTTTCAACAAAATTTGACCTGTCAGAGCGTTTTTTCGTTATTCCATCCCAAAGCTCAAAATTTGGGGTGGTTGATGCAATACTGAGTCACTCTGTATAATAATAAAGCCATGAAAAAAAAAAACAGTCATGCAGGAAATTGAATTGCCTTTCCAAAAAGTTGCTGCTCGACCCATTCTCCCTATTCAAAAATGAGAGCTGTTAGGGGTTGTGGCTAGAAGGGTAGTGATATCAAACTCATTTGAACACCCTTATTTGTCCCTCTTTCAACAAAATTTGACCTGTTCGAGCGTTTCTTCGTTATTCCATCCCAAAGCTCAAAATTCGGGGTGGAAAGTTATGGATGGCCAACCCTATATATATATATATATATATATATATATATATATATATATATATATATATATATATATATATATATATATATATATATATATATATTCCTCATGGCAATCGTTTTTATGAAAGATTATGTCAACTGTATAGTGAAAATAATATTGTTTTATAACAAGATGAATTAGTTGAGAATACTGAGATGGACAAAAATGTACGTAATGAAAACCAACAGAATTATGATTGAAGCATTCCCACAACTACGTATCTAATTATTCAATACGAGTATTGATTTAATTCATAAACGTAAGAGCTTTCCAAACTTTTGAAATGTAATGAATAGAGATATGAAAAACAAAATACCCAATTCATGAAAAAAGGAATTGAATATGATTCCTACATTAATAGAAAAAAAGCATTTGCATTTAGATGAATATCAACATTTTATCTCATCAACAACGGAATAGCTTGAGGTTAACACAGCGTGTTGTTTCATCCATCAGAATTCCCAGTGCTGTTGTGTTGTATGAATTTCTATACACTAGACAATATATCGAGGAGTCAATTATCATATATTATATTGCTTTGTTCTGAAAATTTATATTGCTATTACCTGTGTATAAGTTCCGTTCATTCTTGATGCTGTTATAAAGCAAGATGACCGCCAGAAACATTTGAAAACTGTTTAGTTTGAAATTGCGGTTTCATCAGTATTGTCTATAATAATGTATGGCAGCGTTTCTTAACCGGTGGGGTTATACTGAAGGGAGGACGCGAGTACACACATCACAAAACATCTTTTTTTTTAGTATTACATTTCATTGTATTGGGGTTGCAAGATACAAATGAAATGATGATCTGCACACACAATCCAAAAAAAAGACCTTTTTTTTAGTATTACACGATGTTAAGGGAAGGTGCGATACATATTATGATAAGAAATTAGGTCTTGAATCCTGAATAAAAGGTAGAGAAATTTTCGTACTGTATCATGATAATGCCAGGACAAACGCTGCTCTGGAAACTCGTCAAGGAATTGCAGAACTAGGCTGGGAAATTCTGACGCATCGACCATATTCCGCGGGCTTAGCACTCTTCGACTGTCGGTGGTTTTTGTCATTACAAAAATTTTTTCAAGAGTAAAAAATTTTAAAATTTAACGCCGGTTCCGAACGGCCAATGGGCTTTTAAACGATCTACATTATCCAACAATTTATCTTTATAAATAGAATCACTAAATTTCGGACATAACACAACACCCTAGAGCAAGGTGGGACTCGAACCCACATCCTCGGCTTACAAGCGGCACACCTCCTCTGAAATGAAGTTGGTATCAAGCAAACACTGGTTCAATTTTTTGCATACATGTTTTCATAAATGGGATATAAAAATTACGAGATTATTGACGGTCAGAAAAATTTATATATTGTTTTATTCCAAGAACGGACAGAACTTTCCAGTTTACCTGATATATATATATATATATATATATATATATATATATATATATATATATATATATATATATATATATATATATATATATATATATATATATACATTTGGATTGGTTTTGTATCTGTATATTATAGATTGTTGGGATTTTTCGTGGTATAACAGATATTAAATGACTAATAAAGTTGGATTTAATTTACTCGACGTTTCGGCTCTATTTTTGGAGCCTTTTACAAGAGTTTCATCAAGAGTCTGTAAGATAAAATATAATTTAAAGCTAGTTCACAATACAAATTTTTATATTAAAAATGTACCTCACTACGGATCGTTTTGTTTTTTTTTCTTTGGCTGTGGTAGGTTCCAGCTTGTGTGAACGACTGGTTTATGAATCCGGAACAGGTGTCGAGTCATATTCGTTTCATGTGTCTTCGCGTTATGCGCCTTTTATAATATTTGGGAATACACGGTGCTCAAATTACTCACGTCTGAACGGTTATTGATTACATTTTGTAGATTTTTCTGGATGTGTATCATTTCTAAAATTTCTCTTTTCTTTGTGTTAGTTTCTGTTGCCAAAATTCTAGTTTTGTCGTAGTTGAAACTATGTCCGTCTGTTTGTTTGTGTTTATTTAGTGCCGTGATCTGTGTTTTTTAATATTTATGCGTTTTAATTCTTTCTCTTAAGTGCTGCATTGTTTGACCTATATATGTCTTATTACAGTTGTTGCATGGGATTTCATATACTGTGTGTGTATTGTCCATTAGAGGTGTTTTGCTTTTGAGTTTTGTGTAAATTTGTTTTACCTGGTTTTGTGGTTTGTAGGCTATTTTTATTTCACATGGTTTTAGTATGTGACTTATTCTTTGTGATAGTGAGGGTATGTATGGCAGTGTTGTGTATTTGGATGTTTTGTTGTTTTCATGTTTGGTGTTTGTTTGTTCTGTGTTGTATAGTTCATAAGTTCTCTTTTTTGTTATTTGGTTTATCATCAATTGAGGATAACCATTTTTCTGTAGTAGTGTACAACAAAAGATCCAAATACACAACACTGCCATACATACCCTCACTATCACAAAGAATAAGTCACATACTAAAACCATATGAAATAAAAATAGCCTACAAACCGCAAAACCAGGTAAAACAAATTTACACAAAACTCAAAAGCAAAACACCTCTAATGGACAAGACACACACAGTATATGAAATCCCATGCAACAACTGTAATAAGACATATATAGGTCAAACAATGCAACACTTAAAAGAAAATTAAAACGCATAAATATTCAAAAACACAGATCACGGCACTAAATAAACACAAACAAACAGACGGACCTAGTTTCAACTACGACAAAACTAGAATTTTGGCAACAGAAACTAATACAAAGAAAAGAGAAATTTTTAGAAATGATACACATCCAGAAAAAATCTACAAAATGTAATCAATAAACGTTCAGACGTGAATAATTTGAGCACCGTGTATTCCCAAATATTATAAAAGGCGCATAACGCGAAGACACGTGAAACGAATATGACTCGACACCTGTTTCGGATTCATAAACCAGTCGTTCACACGAGCTGGAACTTACCACAGCCAAAGAAAAAAAAACAAAACGATCCGTAGTGAGGTACATTTTTAATATAAACCTTTGTATTGTGAACTAGCTTTAAATTATATTTTATCTTACAGACTCTTGATGAAACTCTTGTAAAAGGCTCCAAAAATAGAGCCGAAACGCCGAGTAAATTAAATCCAACTTTATTAGTCATTTAATATCTGTTATACCACGAAAAATCCCAACAATCTATAATATACAGATACAAAACCAATCCAAATGTATGTATATATATATATATATATATATATATATATATATATATATATATATATATATATATATATATATATATATATATATATATATATATATATATATATGTATATATATATATGTATATATATATATATATATATATATATATATTTATGTTCATATGTACATATGTGTGTATGTATGTGCTTATGTATTTTAGCGTTGTTTAAACGATAAAGGGCGCAATTTTGAAGCAATAGTAGAGTTGAATAGGTTAATAGGTAGTTTCGTATGATATCTTGGACGGGATTGCTTTTGGTTCGAATTGGTTAGAGGGGTTGCCCCGCGGGGAAGAAATAAATCTTGTTTACACGATAAAGGGCGTAATTTTGGAGCAATAGGACTGAAAATTTGTGAGTAAGTAGTTTCGTATGATATATTGAATGGAATTGGTTTTGATGAGAATTGATAGGGGTGTTAACCCCCAGAGAAGGAAATAAATCTTGTTAACACGATAGAAGGCGCAATTTTGGGACCATAGGATTAAAACTTTATAGGTACGTAGTTTCGTACGATATAGTGGATGTTATACTTTCCTATATAATGTTGACCCCCAGGAGGAGGAAATAAATCTTGTTTACACGATATGTGGGGGCAATTCTGTAGAAATAGGGCTGAAAGTTTGTAAGTACGCAGTTTATTATATCCTGGATGTGATTGGTTTTGGTACGAATTGGTTGGGGGTTGAACCCCCGGGGAGGAAATAAATATTGATCACACATTTGAGGTCGCAATTTTTTTTTTATTTGGAACAAAAATCATAATTGAATGAATAGGATTTTTAAACTGGATACTTAATGAAAATCTGCTTTTCTAATGCAGCTCGCTGCAATAAAGTCTTTTATTTCAAATTTAATGTTCGCTTGCTATATGTAAGGTATTTGAAGCTCTATTGTTACAAAATAATCAAAAGATTCGAATTTTTCAAAAGTTCTTGACTATTCAGTTCTCAATAATTTTACCATTCTCAATATTTCATAATTTATTTTTATTAATTCACTAGTCATTATATTCATTCAGTAATTTATTAAAATGTACAAAGAAAATACTGAATTGAGCAAATTTTCACTGAACTGTATTCAAATCTTGCAAGATATATATTTCCGTAAGAAATATAATTCTCTAAGAGCAGCCGCGACTAACCAGATTATTAGTCTTGATATGCTGAAGAGATTTAATATTCAGGTTCAGCGTGAGGATAGTGGTGCGGATTTCATCACCATAATATTCTCATTACTCTTACAGAAAGACGGAAGAGTGGTATGTTACGGAATCCACTTCGTAGTGAATACACATTCGTTTGAATGATTGCATCTCTGTCTCAACACAAGGAATAGTAGCGGCGTGACAAGTATCATGAATACCATTGAATGCCAATTTATTATACTGCTTTCCACAGAGTTGAATTGTATTATCAAGTAACAGGGTTTGATAATGTGTAAGAAAGAAGGATATTTGATAAAGTATCTAGGAACCGGTAGATAAACGAAGAAGTTGGGAAGATATATTTTTGTAATAATAATAATAATAATATAATATATTGTGCTACACACAGGTCCTTTAGGCCCATAGCTTGGTGATGATGTTCTTCCACGCCTTCCTGTCCTTTGCTTTTGTCTTCCAGTCCTGAATTCCTCTCTTCCCTAGATCTCCTTGAGCCTCAGTATATCATCTTTTCTTCGGTCTTCCCCTTTTCCGTGATCCTGCCAGATCTATATCTATCATTTTCCTTGTCATTCTGGACTCGGGCATCCTTTGTATGTGGCCTAGCCATCCTAGTCTTGTCGATCTTATGTTCTTGCTCATTTCTTCTTCTCCAAACAGATTCCTTATTTCCTGGTTCGTTCTTCTGATCCACACTCATTCCTCCTTTTTCCCTCCTAATATCTTCCTAAGAATTTTTCTCTCCCATATGTCTATTTTAGTTTCTTCTTTCTTATTCAATATCCATGTTTCACTTCCGTAGAGAGCCGTCGGTCTTATAACTGTTTTATAAAGTTGTAACTTTGTTTTCCTTGATATATTATTTGATCTTATTATTTTATTTAGTATTCCTGCTTGTTTACTTCCTTTCATTAATCTCGCCTCTATATTCCTCTCCTCATTGCCATCATCAACGATAACTGTACCCAGATAGACATAACTTTGAACCTGCTCAAAATCCACTGTCCTCTGTCCTTTCAGCGGTACTACTAGATTTTTCATTGTTCCTTTCCTCTGTGGTGTTGTCATTTCCATATATATATATATTTTGATTTTTCTTTGTTAACTCTCAGATTCACTACCTCTGCTGCTTCTATTAAAGCTATGCAAGCACTCTTTAGTTCACCCACTAAAGTTGACAGTAATACAACATCGTCTGCATACGCTAGCAGCTGTACCGTTTTTGTTTTCAGTGTCCCACTTCTGTTTATTCCGCTTCTTCTTATTATTCATTCCAGTACTATATTGAACAGCGTAGTGGACAGTGGATCCCCTTGTTTTAGTCCGGTATTTGTCTCAAACCTGTCTGAGGTTTTTTGGTTGATTTTTATTTTCGTTCTTGTATTCTCGAGTGTCATCTTGGTGAGGTTTATCAGCTTTTTAGGTATATTGAGGTCATTCATGATATTTTAAAGATTCCCTCTTTCAATAATAATAATGTTTATTAGCAAAGCTATATGAAATACAATACAGTGATAAATAAATCACTTGAACTAAACAGGTGAAACATATTCGAAAATATAACCTATATCTCCAGTTCTAAACCGTTCATAATTATTACATTGTTTCAAGTTATTTGGTGAATCATTGAAAAAAATGAAACCTCCTTGCAACAACCTATTAAAGAGCATATTTGAAGTAACATTATATAAATAAAAATTATTTATATTTCTTGTAGAGTTTTTGTGGATATCAGTCAAAAGTTGAGTTTTTTTGTATAAGTTTTGTTGTATATGTAGTTTGGAACTTACTTATTTTTAATTTTACAAGTGATCTTAAGAACCCCAAAAATCATCTTCTGCTTGACACTCATAAATTGTAATATGCCCAACATAAGGTTAATTGGAGTGAATCTGTTGCAACCCAAAATTAATCTCATTAATTTGTTTTGTAATTTCTGTAGTTTTTGCAGTTTACTTTGATTGATATTCATCATTATTGACAGTAATCTATATGTGGCATAATTATAGCATTATACATTAAACGTTTCGTAAACCCATTCAAGTGTCTATTTCTACTCACAAAATACATTTTTCTTGATATTTTCCTCATAACATATTCTGTATGTTTTTTGAAATTCAAATTTTCATCAATAAAAAACCCTAAGTATTTAATAACACTTACTGTATCCAACACATTACTATTTACATTTATTTTTAATAATTCGTAGTCTAGAAGACCCAACTTATATTTACTGCCTATCACCATAAATTCAGATTTACTTATATTTACACTAAGGTTATTATCGCCAAGCCATTTATATACATTATTCAAGACAAAATATATATCCATCTGTCATTTGATCCAAATTGTTTCCACTTACACAAATCATTGTATCATCTAAAAACATAGTTAGCTCACATTTATTAAAATAAAAAACAATGTCATTTATATACAAATTAAAAAGAGTGGGCCCCAGAACAGTCCCTTGTGGTACTTCCAACTTGGTTTTTAATTCTTCAGATATAGAGTTTCTGAATTTAACTATTTGTTTTCTCTGTTCCAAGTAGCACTTCATCCAACTTAGAACTGTATCCCCAAACCCCATTCTACTCAGCTTACGAACCAACAAGCTTCTGTTCACAGTTTCAAATACACGCCGGAAATCTAAGAAAACCGCCAGCACGATATCACCCTTATCGATAGTTTTAAACCAATTATCACATAAATTTATTATCGAATATTCACATGAATAGTTTCTTCTGAAACCCGATTAATTGTCCACTAAAATTTTTTCAACATCACAGAAATCTAACAACTGTTTATTAACTGCATTTTCCAATATTTTTGAATCATTTTGATCATCTGAATTGACTGTTTTGAAAATGTTTGGTATCTTCAATTATGAAATAACTAGCATCATAGTTATGCCATCGAAGGAACAAAAATTAGATCACTTGCAACGAAAGATGTTTTCTTTATTAATAAAACGTCTTTATGGCCAAGTATCGCGTTCTAGCTGATTTTCCGGAGTGAAATCTTGTGGAGAAGTTCAAGCACAATTTATAAACTTTGAGAAAATACAAAACTGAAATTCAGTAGTTATAAATATCAACTGTCTACAGTGTACAACAAGCGGAATAGACTTAACAAATGAACAGACTGGATAAAAAACCTGAACATTTGAATATTCAATATATTCGAACAATTACAAACATTCTGATATTTTGAGTAACCTTATTCTGTAGATGGGCCATTGTGAAATTAAAGTGGAAATTTGTCTGCTCAGAATAAAATAATACATTTGGAAAAAAAGTGACAAGAAATCGAAAACTTTGTAAATTATAGCTATCAGATTCATCAGAAATTATAATTAGTGCTTCTTTATAACTTATAACTTATTAGCCTTGCCTAGTTTAACCAAACTAACCTTTCAATCAATTGACATTTCAAAGGCTAATGAATAAGGAAGAATGAACATTAGGACCATTTTAACTAATATTCTTGACAAACCAAATAATGATTTGGAAAATGAATTGCCAAACCCTTTTTGATAGAAAAACCTAAATATTTTTCTACGGCCATAACATAAACCTGCTCATTTCCAATTTAAACCCTGAAATATCAGAAGAAGAATATGTGGAAGCCTAAAAATTCTTCACATATATGCAAAGAGAGAAGACTACCACGTGAAAATTCGAAATTGTATAACTTGCAACTTAACGTAATCCTTAACTTAAACTTAAACTAATCCTCAAGAGAAAATCACATGGCTACAAGCAAAGATGACATTTAATTAATGTAACAATATAACTATGAATATTGTTAATAATTATATTGTAATGTGAGATTTTGAATATAATTAAAGTTGAATTTAATAATTTCGCTATCATATTTTGTAGTCGAGGAAAAAGTAATATAACTTGCACGGAATGTTCATTTCCTACTCGTATGATTTGCAGCATTCGCCCACAGTTCATGCTGCAAACCTCATACTCGTGGGAGATGACTATCATTTTCGTTATACAATATACTATTTTATATCACATATTCATAGAATGAGTAACTGTTTCACGGATATATCTATATCCAAACTCTTATGAAGCTTCACGATATATTTGTGCTTATTTTAATTTTTATCATATAATTAATTTATTATAGTTTTTTCGTTTCTTCAACGCAAAGAATTCAGATCAGTGAGCGTAGCGGTTGAAAGATATAGAGTGCGATAAATATGATTTGAATGAAGCCATATGATACATAAACTGAAAAATGTATCAGCTCCTTTGGAAATTATTGAAGAATTTTCCTTGTTCACTTTATGTAATATATTAAATTGACCATGGTCAACTTGTATATTTTTCATGATCTGATTTTGAAGCCATATCATTTAAAAATAATTTATTGTGTCATAATTGTAGGGTTTGGTTTCTCAGTCGTCTAAAAATGATATTTGCATGATATTACATTATTCCTTTGAGGTGATATCTTGATGCTCAGATCTTTGAAACGAACTTATAAAAGGGCCGTTTCTGTTTAGTATTTTACAATATTTTCTACTCTCTGTCGAATGAAAATTCGTCCAAGTTGATTGAGAACTTTTTCGTTTGTAGCTATATCAATAATGAAAAAAATAATTAGATATACAAACAATGGGAAATGAAGATATTATTGATTTCTTCTTGCCATTTCTTTTTCTCGAGATGAACTATCACAATCTAAGAACATGACTTCTTGAAAGAAAAAGCTTCAGTATCGACTATCATCAAATAAGAAATTTTCAAAGGAAATAAGGACAAATAGAGATATTGAATTATTGTTGAAAAAAATGTGATAAAACACTATTGAATTAT